>JAODAL010078298.1:0-12963 GCA_025379985.1 Phyllomedusa bahiana
ACCACCTTTGGGCTGGGATTGTAAAAAGTCACGGGGAGGAAGTGGAGACCTAATAACCAATCAAAACCATTGGTTGCTGAACAACACACGGCCGCTAATGACATGGGAATTGGGCCTACCGAGTGACCCCTGCTGCGACGTCCCCCTGTGCGTCCCGGGGCCTGCCCAGAATTTTTTTCAACCCCACTCCAGTAAAAGACCTGCCCCTCTCTGTCTGACATACTTTTGTTCAAAATGTACAACCTTTTGATGAAAATCTGTATATAAAAATACACACCCTGTATTTGACCCCAAAAAAGAACCCAGGAAAACTTGGTAACCCTTGGAATAAATTCCCCAAAAATGCCAGGAAAAATGTACTTAAAATTTTTTTGTTTAAAAACCTGTGTATTTTACTAAATTTTAAAACACAAACAGGCTTAATTAACCTTTCGGTAGAATTTATCACAGCAAAATTGCTTCTTTGGCGGGAAAAAAAGGGTTTTTCTTTTAGGACCACAACAGCAGAAAATCTTAATTAACCCCTGGATCAAATTTGGCCAAAGAGATGACAACCAAAAAATTCCCACTTTGTACGTGTTACAATGGCGTGTATTTTTACATACACAACAAAAAAAACTTGTAAAAACCCTTTCGTTAAAAATTTTAGCTACAGGAAAAAATGTTTTTTTTGGCGTGAAAAAGAGGGGTTTTCTTTAGGACCCAAAAAAGCAGAACAACACTTAATTTTAAAAGCCCATGACATTGCGCAAAAGAATTGAGCAATAAAAGCTACCACTTTGTATGTGTTACAATGGGGGTTTTTTTTTACGGTACACATCAAGAAAAATTTTGAAATTTAACCTTCGTTTATAATTATGCAACAGAAAAATCCTTTTTTGGCGTAAAAAAAGACGGTTTCTTTTAGTGACCACAACACAAAAATGCTTAATTAACCCGGAGTAAATTGCGCAAAAAAATGAGCAACCAAAAAAGAAGGGTATTTAGATTGTAAAAACGCGGTTTTTTAAAAATGAATTAAAACGGGAAAAAGGTTTAAGTTAACCCTTAAAAAACAATGTGCGTGAGCAGATAGCTTTAAACATGTAAAGAAACTGCATTTGACGACACCTGGATTTCTTTTTCCAAAACCCCACAAAATCAAATTAGAAACGTAAGAGAAGCAGTCTCTGAGACAAACGTGACACCCCCCAAAAATCGCTGTAAAAAAAAGGGAGTTCTTTAGTAAAAAATCATAAAAACCGGGCAGCCCCTTTCCCAAATTTCAGTACAGTGAAAAGCGGTATGGTTCCCCAGCTCCCCGCCCCGGATTTAATATAGTGCTTGGAGGGTCCAAAATTTCCCCCCCGGGCCCTTGATTGGCTTCACCTCTGCACAGGCAATGCCCTTCTTCCTCCCAGAGTTCTTTTTTCCCATGTAACGCCATGTTCCTCGCACCATTTTAATCAATAAAAAGCACACTTTTTTCACGCGAAGAAACCCCAAACTTCGACTCTCGTTCAAAACCAAATTTTTTCCTGAAATAGTAAAACGAATTCCACTCCTTTAGAATAATTCGCCCATCTCAAAATTGGATAGCCCAAACCCTGAAAAAAGGGCCCTTCCCCCACCGTCGAGAGTTTGGTATGGTAGGGTGCCTGACAGTTTAATATTTTGCATTACGTAAAATTGAATGAAATTTATCCCCGCAATAAAAGCATTTTGCTGAGTCAGTGCCCAAGGGGGAAATTTTAAAAAAAAAAAAAAAGTAAATGAAAAAAGCCAATAAAAACAAAATAAGGTAAAATACACACACCCACCTTTTTCCTAAAAAAAATTTCCAATCCCCTCCCCACCCCCCAAAAAATAAGAAAAAAAAATTTTTGGGAATTGTACTGTAGCTAGTAATGCCCGGGGGTTTTAAAATAACTGCCATTTAAACTTAACCGAAAAAGGGAATTTTTAAAAAAATTAAAAACAAAACCATGCCACAATTGCATTTTTGATCATCCAGCTACATAAAAAAGGGAAAATAAAAAGTATAAAACCCCAAGCCAAAATTGTTATCAAAAAAAACATCGGTTAAAATCCAAAAAAAAGCCCTTACAAAAGCTGTAAAATGAAAAAAAAAAAAGGGCCTTTAATACTTAAAAATTTTTGGTGATGTGTAAACCCTTTTTTAAAAAAAAAAAAAAAAAATTATTGTGTGAAAGTATTACAGCATGACAGAATCTATATAAATTATATATCATTTTAATCATAACTTCACAGAAATTTTCCCAAGGTTTTTAATACTACTTTATATTTAAAACAACATTTCACGTTCCCCAAAAAGGGGGGAAACCAAATTTTTTAAAATTACTTAAAGAAAAAATCAAGCCCTTACAAAAATTTCCCTACAAAAAAAAGTTAGGGGTTTTTGGGAAACATTTTTTTTTTTTTTTTTTAAAATATTTAAACTACATTATTGAAAAAACCAAGCAAATTACCCCCAAAAGGGCTCCCAGGGGAAAAATGTGAACTCACAAAAAACTAGTCCATATGCAGCTCCAAATGCAGAGCAGTAAAATAGTTATGGTTCTATGAATATATTGACATAAAAAAATGGACTTAAAGTAAAGGAAACTTCCCTTTTTTTCCTTTCTTTTTAAATTTACCACATTAAAAACGCAAAAAAGGAAACCCAACAAACAATGCCAGGATTGCAGTTTTTTTTTTCCCTTTTACAGTCTATTGCTAAAAAAAACTGCAAAACACCTGTGGGCCCATCCTATTGTTTACAGGATGGGGAGACCTATGGAAATTTTTTTCCCCAAATTTTTATATTTTGGGGGGCTTTGCAAATACAAAATAGCACCCACCAAAATCTGTGTTCTTAATGACAAATATTGCTCCTTCTCATGCATGCCCTGCATTGTACCCAAATTGTGGTTTACACCCATATACAGAGTACTGGTGAACTTGGATGACCTTGTGTAACAATTTTTTATGTGCTTTTTCTCCAACATTCCTTGTGTAAATAATAAAAAAAAATGGGTAAAACTTATAATTTTTAGTAAAATTTTGCAGAAATTGGGACAAAAAAAAAAAAATATAGTTTAAAACCCCCTGTGGAGTCAAAAAACCAAAATGCACCCATATATTTGTCCCAAAGGGGGTAGTTTTTCCCAAAATAAGGCCTTTTTCCCAAAAAAGATTGAAATTTAAAAAACGCAAAAGAAATGATTTTGAAAATTTACCTTCACTGCTTTTATTTTTGTGAAAGTTTTGAAAATATTTTTTTTTTTCAAAATTATCATGGACTGTATTGAAAAAAATTTATTACTCACTTAAAGAGTACCTATTACCACCACACAAAAGCACAAAAAAGAAATTAAAAAGAAATTAAAAAGATTTTTTCTAATGCATTAAAATAGCAAATCAAAGGGGTACCTCAGTTAAATTTCAGGGGCACCCGGGTTTAGTTTTCCCTTTCTTTTGAAGATCATTATCTTTTATTTTTTCTTTTGTTGGGGATACCATCTTTGCAGGGGAGCCCAAAAAAATGTTGCTTGTACCCGGGTTAATCTTAAATCTCTCACTAAAAACATTTTAACCGGGCACAGGGACACGAAAGGGGTATTTCACAGGGTTTTTCCTTTTGCTTCCCCGCCTCCTCCCAAAAGCACACAAAGGGGATCCATAAAAAAACTGCAGCAGGGGGTTATGAAATCCACAAAAGCACTTAGCTGCTAAAGCTTTCCAGGGGGTAACATAAAAAATGAAAACTTTCTGGTTCCCCCTTTCCCCATGGGCTCTCCAGCTAAAGCAGTTTTTTTAAGGAGCTGTCAACCCTAGTATCTGTCAAGCTGTCAGATTCAAACTTTGGGGTGACCCCCAGGGCCTAACTTAAAGAGCCAAGGGGTTTTTTTTTCTTTTTTAAACGAATTTCAGGGGAAAATTTCTTTGATTTTTTTCCCCAAAAAAAGCATATTAAGGAAATGTTTGTATTTTTTGTCTCCTTAAAATTTATGAAGATCCCCTGGGGGGTTTTTAAAAGGGCCTTTTTGGGGAAACACAACTTGTTTGCAAAAAACAAATTTTTTAAAAAAAACATGGGTTTGGAAAAAAAAATTTAAAAAGGGGTTTCCCCCAAAAAATGTCACGCAGATTTGAAAAAAGGGGGCTGCACAAAGGGCAAAACTGTCCTGGGGTGGTGAGGGGGTTTAAAAATTTTTAAGGGGAAAGGGGTTTCAGAAAAAACTGAAAATTTGGGCTACCATATATTACTAAAATTGGGGCCCCTTTTTTAAGGGCCCGCTTAAACCCTTTTTGATGAGCTGGTCCCCCCGGGTTTTAGCCCCCCCCCTTTATTTTCCCCTTGGGTTGCTTAAAACCCATCCCCTGCACAAGAAGTTTTTAAAAAACCAACCCTGGAATCCAAAAAAAAAGATGAAACCACCGTCAATCCCCCAGACCTTTTATTGTGCAAAAAAAAAACAGACAATACATACTCATATGAAAAAAGGTTTTCGAAGTTTTCCCCTTTTCTGGACCTTCCTTTAGGCAACCATGTTTCCTTTTTAAAAAAACCTGCATCCATTAATTCAAAGGCAACCAAGAAAAAAAAGGTTTATAAATTTCATTAACCCACCTAATGCTTTACGAATTTGAGATAGGGGAACTTCCCCCCAAAAATTTGGTTTTGTTCACTTTGCCGAATTTTCCCCGGGAAAAAAACACATTAAAAAACACTAAATTTTTCCCGGCGCCCAGAGCCTTCAAAGGTTTTCTGTAAAAACGTTGTGCCATGCTTTAAATATGGGAGAGGGGGCTTGTTTGGTCATTGTACAATGTTTTTGTTTTTTGTATAAAAACCCAATGAAATGCCGCCGCTCTAGAAATTTGCTTCAACCAAAAATTCCCCGGCACTTAAAAAGGGCAAAAAAAGACCAAAAACTGGGAAAGGGGGGAAAAAAGCCTGATAAAGTCATTGGCAGCGACAGCGGAAAAAAAAAAAGCTGAGGGCTAGGGGCAACATCATGAAAGAGTGTGGAGGGGGAACGGCGGGGACCATAGCAGCATGAGGTTTAGAATGTGGCACCCCAAACAGTTTTTGGGGGGTGGCAAAAACAGGGGTATGCCACAAGGGACAATGACACGGATTAGGGCCCCGGCCGCACCACAGCAGCAGCAAAGGGGGGGTCAGACAGTGCACAATGACCCAAATTTTGAAGGGTGGGAAAAACAGGATAGGGCCCCAGAGTTTGGGGCTAGGTTTTTGACAAAATTTTTCGACAAAAATTTAAATCGGGACATTTTTTATGTTTGAAGGGGGGGAAATTTTTAGATCATGCGATAATTTTAGGTTTAAAAAAGTGCATCATCAAAAAATATCGGCCCATTTTTTTGCGCTTCCCTTAAATTTTGGGGGCCAGCAAATCACTGACAAATAAAAGCAGGGGTGATGTGTGTGCGACGTCATGACGGGGGTGTGTATGGTTTCGATTGGCTGGAAAAATCACATGGGCCCTCGTTTTAACATAGAAAAGCCCTTCCTGTTCTTTATCATTTTCTCTCAGCCCCATAGGGAGTAGGACTCGCCGCCTGTGTCCAAACAGCTCAGCGAAATTATTCAAAATTCCCTTTACAGAGAAAGCCCTTAAATTTTAGGGGTGATTTCCCTACAACTTTTTTTAAATCCGAATTGGAAAAAATTTTTTGTAGTTAGGGAGATAATTTTTAAAAAGGGGCATCACCGCATTTAAAATCACGGGGGGAGACGGGGGGGGGGGGGTTTCCCCCGGGCCAACAAAAGAAAAAACTCAAAAAAAGAAAAACTGGATTTAAATTTTACCAAAACTTAGTGTAGAAAAAGCAAATGGGAATAGCCTTATTATTAACAGTTTTCAATTTAAAAATTTCCTGGGTATTGGGGAGCCTGAACTTATATTAGGATACACATCTTTTCTAGTAACTGGGAATTTTTCCCCTTTTTTAAAGGGGGCAAAACTCCCCCTTTTATTATCAGTATACATTTTTAATAAGGTTTTCCTTTTTTAATTTTTTCCCATTCCCGCTTTGGGTTTATTTTAGCCCCCCTTTCAGTTAAAAAATTTTGAATCCAGCAATTTTGAATCAGCACAGGTTAAAGGTGCCCAAAAAAATCTTTTAATTTTTCCAATACATTACAGATACGTGTTTTTTTCACTTTTGGGGCAGTACACTTTTTCATTGAGGGACCCTTTCACTTAAAAAAGTGAATACAGCAATTTTTGTAGTCACCACAGGTGAATTTGGAAAAAATGCCAAAAAATACCTTTTTTTATCCAATACTTACAGATACTTTTTTTTTACTTGGCGCACTACAGCTTTGTTTTATTGAGGCACCAGCACTTAAAAGGAAAAACAGCAAATTTGTATTTACCACAGGGAAATTGAAAGGGGGCCCAAAAAAACCTTTTTTTATCCAATACATTTCAAAACATGTTTTTTTTACTTTGGCGCACCAGCTTTTTTGATAGATCAAATTTTCAGTTAAATGTGAATACGCAATTTTTTTTTTTATTTTAGGGGTTTTTAGAAAGCTGTGGGTTTTCCCTCTTTTTAAAAAAGCTTTCAAAAACTCCCTTCCCCTTTCCCTTCAAAATTTTTAAATTTTTTGAACATGGGAGGGGAAATTCAGGTGGAAAACGAGCAAAAAGGGGGGGGAAAATAATGGAGGGGGGAAGGGACAAGAAGGGGGTCCTTCCAGTGCTGGACAACAAAGCAAGCCCGCGGATCGTCATTTTTTTTGGGCCGAAAAGGCCCCCGTTCCTCGCTGGGTCCCGGGGAAATGGGGAATCTCAGGAAAAGAACGGGTCCCCCAAAACTTTTTTTCAGTGGTTAATGCAAAACCCGCACATCAACTTTTAAAAAAGCTAGCAAACCCTAATTTTAAAAAACCCATTTAATAAAATTAAAAAAAAAAGAAACAAAGACCAAAGGTGGGGGTCCAACCATTTTAAAAATTTTGTTTTCCCAAATTAAAAAACTAAAAACTTTTTTTGTACAAAAAACTGGTAAAAAAATTTCCCCCTGAATTGTAAAAAAGGGAGGGAAAAAGGGGAAAAATTGACCAGATGTAGTTATTCAGAAAGGGCAAGGAGTAAGGAGCACGGACGAGAACAAAGTACAGAGACAATTTCCTCCCCAGCACGGGGGGGAAAATGAGAAAAAAAATGCCAAGAAAAAGGGCACCTGGTGGAACAGGATTTTTTAACCACCAGAAATTTCCAAGTGAAGCTCAATTGTCCGCACTCATACGGGGGGGCAAGCGCTAGCCGGGACAGGGACAGTATATGTCCAGTGAAACTAAAATGGTGGTTGAAAGACTCCTTTTTTTCCGCACTTTTAATCTGGGGTCATGCAGGTTTGGGGCTCATGCTATGGCCCGGGACAGGGTAAGTCAATGTCCAGTGAAACTAAAATGGTGGTTCAAAGACTCCTTTTCCCGGCACTTTTTAATTTGGGGGCCCAGACGGGTTTTAAAATGGCCCATGCTGCGGTCCAGGACAGGTATATTTTAATGTCCAGTTTCAACTAAAATGGTGGTTGAAAGACTCCTTTTTCTTGCACTTTTTAATTTTTGGGGGTCAGACGGGTTTTAAAATGGTCATACTGTGGTACAGAACAGGTATAAGTCAATGTCCAGTTCAACTAAAATGGGGTTGAAAGACCCTTTTTCCGGCACTTTTTAATCGGGGGTCATGCAGGTTTGGGGCCTCATGCTGTGGCCCAGGACAGTATAGTAAATTTGTCCAGTGAAACTAAAATGGTGGTTGAAAGACCCCTTTTTTTCCGGCACTTTTAATGGGGGGTTTCATGCGGGTTTGGGGCTCATGCGTGGCCCAGGACAGGTATAGTCAATGTCCAGTGAAACTAAAATGGTGGTTGAAAGACTCCTTTTTCCTGGCACTTTTTAATCTGGGGTCATGCAGGTTGGGCTCATGCTGTGGCCCAGACGGGTATAGTCAATGTCCATGAAACAAAAAATGGTGGTTCAAAGACTCCTTTTTCCGCACTTTTTAAATCTGGGGTCATGCGGGTTTTGGGGGCTCATGCGCGTTCCAGGACAGGGATATTCATTGTCCAGTTCAAGTAAAATGATGGTTTACAAATCATACTGCTTTCTGGCACTTTTAATTTGTGGCTGGGTCATGCAGTTAAAGGGGTGTTAACGTTTCATTAAATGGTCTTCAGAATAAGGGGACAGTGAAAACAAGCAACTTTGCAATTGATGTCATTAGCAAAGCTGCCTTGTTTTCACAGTGTCCCTTACTTGTTTTTTTTATTTACACTGATATCCAGTGGGGTCTAATCCCTCCTGAAACCTCCTCCTTGCATTTCACTAGCTGAGAGTCATTTAAAATTCTGTACAGCCCCTGGGTCATTCACGGCTTTTACAGAATGACTCGGAGTTAGGGGCCGTAGCATTTTTTCTGTCTCCACACACCTAGCAGAAACAGACTGCAGCAGATTGTACAATGAAAAACATAACAGTTTTTGACCCTGTGCCTAACTCTCCTGCAAAAGACGCAGATCTGTGCCGTTCTTAAAAAAGCTGTAATACATCTCCAGCTGTGAAAGGAGATCAGTGCTCAGATTAGATTGAATGCAGCCTGTGGTATGTATACAGCTCTTATAAAATAAGACTGATAGGGAGAGACACAGTGATATGTGGACTCAGAGGGGAGGGGAGGGGAGGGAGTCTCAGGCCAGCAGTGAAGGGGGGATGATGTCATCCAGCTGGGAGGGGAAGAAACGCCCCTGCATTCACAGAGTTGAGAAGCTCAGAGCCGTGTGAATGAGCCGAAGTAAGGAAGCGATACATCCCCTTTAAGGCTCATGCTCTGGTGCAAGACAGGGATAGTGAATGGTCTGTGATTTTTTTTCTGTGGCTTTTATAACCTAAGTGTGTTGCCTAAGATGTAGCACGTATCCATTTGACTGTTGTGTTGTGTAATTCCAGCTTCTCCAGCCCTGTTTGGGTGTAAGAATGAAGGTGTTGTTGCTCTCCCATAGACTTTAATGGTCATCGATCATAATCTATCATCGATCATCGAATATCTTGTCGATGATGGTCGACTATCGACCATCGACCGATGTCGATGGCCAACGTAATCGCTCAACACTAAGTGGGACAATGACACAGTGTGTAGGTCACGGCAGCAGCCACAGGAGCAGCATGAGGTCAGGCAGTGGCACAATGACACAGTGTGTAGGTCACGGCAGCAGCCACAGCAGCAGCATGAGGTCAGACAGTGCACAATGACAGAGTGTGGAGGTGGGTGGCAATACCAGTCCCTGGTAAAATTGGTTGGTGGCAGACGGAGAATCTGCCAGCAGCTGTGTGGCATCAGGCTGGTGGCGGCATCAGAATAGTGGCTGAGGCAGGTAGTTTGAACCCAGACTCATTTCTCACAGTTTGGGTGAGGAGTCATGGCTGATCTAGTCTGACGCCTAAGGTATTGGTGTGTGGAAATCCTGGACGATCTACGCCTGATTCATCTTGACAAAGGTCAGTCGTTCCACATTTCCCGTGGACAAGCGGGTTCTCCTTGGGGTAACGATGGCCCCCGCCGCACTGAACACCCGCTCTGATGCCACACTACTGGCCGGGCAGGACAGCTTCTCCACTGCAAACTCGGCAAGTTGCGGCCACACATCCAGTTTGGCTACCCAGTAGTCCAGCGGATCTTCTAACTGGGGTGGCAGAGTGCTGTCCAAGTAGGCCACCACCTGTTGGCTGCTGCTCGCGACGGCCGTCCTCACTAGGCGGGTGCAGGAAGCTGCGCATCAGTGACTCCAGACTTGGGTTGCTGCTGATGGAGCTGGTACTGCTCCGACCCCCCCACCTTCCCCCGGCAGCCGCTGCATTAGTACGTGAGTGCTGAAGAACCCACCGGTCGGACCTGTCAGAGGAGGGATGATGCCGCACATAGGCAGCGGCCAACTGACTGCGGAGGATTTCCCTATAGTATTTGAGTTTTTCCTCCCTCTCAACAGCTGGGAAAAAGGCTCCCATTTTGGACCGGTAGCGATTATCCAATATGGTGGAGAGCCAGAAGTCATCCCTCTGCCGGATGCTGACTATTCGGCTGTCACTAGCCAGGCAAATCAGCATGCTGCGGGCCATCTGCACAAGTGACTCCGAGGGGCTCCATGCCTCCATCTCTACTGTATACTGCAACTGTGCTTGCGGGTCATCTGCCACATCTTCCTCATCTCCATCTACCTCCTCCAGCTGCTCCTGCTCCTCCTCTCTTGTCACCTGGGTAGAAAATCCACTCATTTCACCAGACAATGCTTCTGCTCCAATGTTCTCCTCCTCCTCCATTTCAGTCCCCACCGGACTCATGTGGCCGCGAGATGTAGTCGCCACGTCTCCAGTCCCCTGCCCAGACCGATTTTTCAGCATCTGTTCCAGGACATGAAGCAGTGGAATGACGTTATTCATCCCGTAGTCCTGGCGACTGACAAATAATGTGGCCTCCTCGAAAGGCCTAAACAAACGGCAGGTGTCACGCATGAGCTGCCACTGGCTGACATCAAAGTTACACAGGGGAGTACTCCTGTCCGCCTGGATCATCAAAAAATCGTTAATGGCCTTTCTCTGTTCATACAGTCGGTCCAACATGTGCAGGCTGGAATTCCAATGGGTGGAAACATCGCATATCAGAGTGTGTTGGGGGAGGCCGTTCTGTCGCTGTAACTCTAGGAGGGTGTTCCTGGCTTTGTAGGAATGGATGAAGTGCATGCACAGTTTCCTGGCCATTTTCAGAATCTTCTGAAATCGGTGGAAGACTTCAGGAACCTTTTCACAACCAGATTGAGCACGTGCACCATGCAGGGTGCATGGACCATCCCTCCTCGGTGCAGCGCGGACACCATGTTCCTCCCATTGTCCGTCACCATGGTTCCGATTTGCAGTTGGCGCGGAGAAAGCCACACATCGATTTCTTGCTGCATGATGCGGAGCAGTTCCTCCCCTGTGTGACTTCGTTCACCGAAGCAAGCCAGGTGTAGAACTGCGTGACACCACTGTGCCCTACACATGTGGTATGATGGAGCAGTACTTGTGGAGGCTGAGATGGTGGTGGTGGTGGAGGAGGAGGAGGCGGACATTGGCGCAGGTGCAGCAGTTTGACAACGTGGAGGAGATAGTGGCGTCTCCTGCCCAAGTTGTTGGTGTGCCTGGGCAGGAAGCACATTCACCCAGTGGGCCGCAAAGGACATGTACTGGCCCTGGCCGTAGTTACAGCTCCAGACGTCCGCGCTGCCGTGCACCTTGGAACAAACCGATAAGCTCAAGGACAGGCCCAGCTTCTATTCTACATATTTATGAAGTGCTGGTACTGACTTTTTGGAAAAGAAATTACGGCTTGGAACTCTCCATCTCGGCTCGGCACAAGCCATTAGTTCTCTGAACGGTGCAGAGGCCACCATTTGGAAAGGGAGGGACTGGCAGACCACCAACAACTTGGACAGGAGTCACGGTCAGCTCTGAACTTAGGATGGTTGGACGCATACTGTTGTCTCTTTGCAATCGCCTCGCTGAACGACTGCTGGCGCCATGAGTAGCGAGGAGCAGGAGCATCTGGACCGGGAGATGATGTCAAAGAGAAACAGCTCCCTTCTGCAGAGGTGGTAGAGTCTTGACTGGCTGCAATGGCATGCGTGCCACTGGGCGCTGCTGCTGCTGCAGCGGCAGGATGGACCACCACATCTGAGCCACGTTTCTCCCAGGCCACCGGATGGTGACACTGCATGTGTTGACGCAGGGCCGTGGTGCCAACGTTAGCTCCCTGGCCACGCTTCACTTACTGCTTACAGATTCTACATATACCCATATTTGGCTCCTCCGGTGTCTTAGCAAAGAACTGCCACACCGCTGAGTATCGGATTTTACCGGCAACGCTCCGCACTGAGTGAATACTGCCGATGCTGCCTCGCTGAGCCCCTGTGCCGCTACTTTCTTGGACCTGCGAAGCGGGTTTTTTACCCCGTGGCCACTTGGCTCCCGACCTCACACTGCTGCTATCCTGCTGACTCACGGTCACACGACCCACTTGCTGGCTGCGCTGCTGCTTGACGCGCAAGCTGACGTCCTCTTCTCCTGATGATGATAAAGCCCTTGCCTCACCCGGCTCCCAAGTGCGGTCGGCTACATCATCATCTATTTGTGTTTCATCGTCACTGCTGTCCTCATCACCGGTCTTGGTATGCAGAGGCTGACCCCTCACAAACATGACCTCCCATGACACTCTCAAAATCTACACTTTGCCGCCTACGCAAGAGCAGGGGATATTGGCCCCATTCTTCACTCTGCGCTGACTCCCTCCTAATTGTTCATCCTCGCTATATAGTGGCGCTGAGCCCAGACCACATAGTAGATCTCTGGCTGAGGGAACCGGATGGGACAGAGGCGGGTTGATGACAGGTGAGGGCCGCTGACCCGCTCCCGGGCCATGCCAACTAAGGGTTGTGTCTGACATTCCCACCGACTCTTGGCTGGGGTTGTCAGATGTCATCTGGGAGGAAGTGGATGACCTAGTCAACCAATCAAGAACCCTTGGGTTGCTGAACAACACACGGCCACTAAATGACAGCGGCAGTTCTGGCCTCACCGAGTGACCCCTGCTGCGGCGTCCCCTTGCTGTGCTGCGACCTGGGCCTGTCCAGGAATGTTTGTCGCCATCTGCCACTCGCAGGTGCAAGAGCCTGCCACCTCTCTGTCTGACATACTGTTTGTTCTAAAATGTACAGACACTGTTGATGAAGATATCTGTATATGATAAATACACACCCCTTATTTGACTCCAAATGAACCCAGTAACAAGCTTGGGTAACCCTTGGATATAAATTGCGATCCACAAATAGGCAGAAAAAATTGACTTGTATTTTTTAAAAAAAATTTGTTTTTTATGAAAAGAAAGGCTTAATTAAACCCTTGGGAAAAAATTG
>JAODAL010078299.1:0-12962 GCA_025379985.1 Phyllomedusa bahiana
TGTCTTGTGCCACTCTGTGGCTTCCTCGTGTTTTGCCACCTCCAGAATGTCATTGTGCCACTGCCTGACCTCATGCTGCTGTAGCTGCCGCCGCCACCTCCACACTCTGTCGCTAATGTTGCCACCTAAGCTCTCAACTTGTTTTTTTCCAGCTTTTGCTGGCATGACTTTATCAGGCTACATTCCCGCTTGAGTTTTTGGTCAGTTTTGCCCTCTTAAGTGCACAGGGAATTTTATAGTGAAGCGATTCTAAGAGCGACGGCAGTCATCTGTGTGTCATACTAAAACACAACATTGTATGAAGACCAAACCAAGCTCCCTCTGCATATTTAAGCATGGCAAAAACGTTCTACCAGCCCCCTGCAGGCTCTGTGCAGCCTGGAAATAGCTGCTTTTTAACACGATTTGTGCCAAAGTAATTCGGACCAAATTTATTTTTGTCGGAAATTCGGCGAAGTGACCGAATCAAATTTTTGAGAAATTCGCCCATCTCTACTCCAGACCCTTCTCCAGAATCCTGGTCACTACAACTTGTTATATTATTACATCTAGAAATGTCTCCAGACCCCTTCCCCAAAAACCCCGGTCACTATAACTTGTTATATTTTTTACATCTAGAAATGTCTCCAGACCCTTCCCCAAATCCCGGTCACTATAACTTGTTATTTTATTACATCTAGAAATGTCTCCGGACCCTTCCCCAGAATCCCGGTCACTATAACTTTATATTATTACACCCTAGAAATGTCTCCAGACCTTCTCCAGTTATCCTGGTCACTAATTAACATGTATATTATACCATCTAGAAATGTATCCAGACCCTTTCCAGAATCCCGGTCACTAAACTTTTTAATTTTTAACATCTAGAAATGTCCCCAGACCCTTTCCCCAGAATCCTGGTCACTAAACTTGTTATATTATTACATCTAAAATGTATCCAGACCCTTCTCCAAACCCTGGTCCTTACTTGTTATAATTAAAATTTTAAAAAAATTTATCCAGACCAATTTGATCTTAGTGAATTCACCATGAGAAGTTCCTCTGGCAGAGAGTTCCACAGTCTCATTGCTCTTGCAGTAAAGAATCCCTCTTATGTTTATGTAGAAACCTTCTTTCCTCAAGACGTAGAGGATGCCCCCTCGTTCTTTTTATAAATATATATAATATATATAAATAGATTTTTGGAGAGATCTCTATATAGATCTTTGATATATTTATACATATTTATTATGTCCCTCTGAAGCCGTCTTTTCTCCAAACTAAATAACAATAATCTCTTTAATCTTTCTGGATATTGCAGTCCACCAGGTCCTTTTATTATTTTTGGTGGCCAAAACTGATATTCCATGTGTAGACTGACCATTGACTTGTATGATGGGAGAATAATATCATATGCCTCTCTATCCCTAATACACCCCATAATCATATTTGCCTTGCTAGCTGCTGCCTGACACTGGCTGCTACAGTTAAGTTTTACTGTCCAACAGGATTCCCAAGTCCTTCTCCAGTCACTGTTTCCCAGCATTTTTAACATTTAACGTGTAAGCATGTAATGGATTTTTCCTCACCATGTGCATAACCTTGCATTTATCTGTGTTAAACCTCATTTACCACTTCTCTGCCTCGGCCTCCAACTTTTCCAGATCCCTTTGTAATAACACATTGTCCTCTATTGTGTTGATTACTTTACAGAGCTTAGTATCATCTGCAAAGATCGATATTCTGCTGTGCAATCCATGTGTAAGATCATTAATGAAAATATCAAAGAGGATAGGGCCCAATAGTGACCCCTTTGGTCTCCACTAGTAACAGGGATCCAGTCTGAGTATGTACCGTTAATCACCACCCTTTGTTTTCTATCACTGGGGCCTCAGGTAAACAACATACTCTTCAATGATCCCGGTCTTTGTGTCTATTCTCCTGATAATGGTGTCATATATCAGTAAATGATGTTGACCAGAGAACCAAAAAAAATCTCAATTTGCTTGTCTGAGTCTTCATTTATCCCCCTAAAGTTTTCTGTGCTAAATTTGCTGTGCTTTGTCTATCTTCTCTCATCCCAACCCTCTTTTATACCTCATTTCTAAAACCTTGGGAGGCAGAATCAAAGATGTGTTACTGATTTGCTGCCCTAAAAAGCCAAATCCCTTTTTGTCACCTGATCTCCTGGGCTGGACACAGAGCTGTTTCCTGTGTATGGAAACATAGAACCACTGAGTTTCCTGTCAAAAATTTGAATAAAAGTACATTACAAAAGATCTGAACTATGAGAGAGATGTTAGCTTCAAAAATAATATTTTCCTTAAAGAAGAGATTAGGCTTTGTACAGAGAGCTGGAAGTCGCTCTCTATGTTTTATTTTGAAGCCCACAAATAATGTATTCTTGGCAACAGAAGTCACTATTTGCTGCTATGAAGAAATACTGTGCATCTCTTGTAGGGAAAAGACTCATAAAATAGCAAAGAATTCCCCTACTGCTTTGATTATCACTATACTGTAATAAGGACCCGAGAGCCTGCTGAGGTCCTGTACTCATATGGCTCCAATTTCATAATTTCTTGTCATTCCTTGCAGGCAGCACCCCTCTATGATCTGTGTATGTGTAGAAAGTAATTGCCCCCTCAGTTACCATAGACTTCATTTCTTGTGATCACCGGTTTTTCTTTTATCTGAATTTTATCCATCTTTCTTTTTCAAAGATAAAACATTTTGTTAAAAGAATTAATTACTTGGATTACAACGCTGAGGAGATTTCCTTCACTGATGAAAGAGAACTTAGCTCACAATCTGCATTTCAAGTCACAAACTTATTGATTGTATCTAGAAAATTTCAGCTTCTTAACACAGGACTCTCCTTCACTGTCGAAGGCCAGAAAGTCAATACTACCAACCAAAGAATATTATGGAAAAATGGCACTGTAAGTATTGTTCATGTAAATTATGAGTTTCTTTTTCTGCAGTCATACTAAAACACCAAAGGAGACCTGTATGATCGGGTTTTACACCCTTTTCTGGCGTAAAATGCTTCTAAGTGAGAGGCTATGATGTCTAATGAGCCTAATGAATGTGTTAGGCTCATTGTTCTTAAGACTCAACACTTTTTAATGTGCCTAACATGAAGGGGCGTTCTGTCGGCGTCGCACCACACTCGTAATATTGGACACATATATGAATGTGGTTCGGCAAAACTAGGTGCATTGTTGCTCGGACAGTCAGACCTATTCCAATATGGTCTGAGCCTGAGGAGTCGGAGTGGAGCTGGATTTGTCATTAGGACAAAAAAATGTCTATTATTTCTTAACTTCCACCATTACAATAATAAAAAGTGATTTCGGATAATTATCAAAGTATATACAATTAAATTATATAAATTTAATTAAAAAAATTTTATCTTATAAAATTAATATAAAATATAGAAGGTCTCAAAAATTAAAAAAAAAAAAGTCTCAAATAAAATGCATTTAAATTCAATAGAATCTGAAACTAATTTTACATTAAATAACCACTGATGATGTTGTTCAGATTTTACAATTTTTAATTTTAACTACATTAAATTTAAAATTTGCTTTTGGTCCCCCCCCCCTCCCCTTATTCTACATACAGCAAGTGCCAGCATAGCATAGGTATTGCTGTGACCTGTGGTCACCAAGCATGATCAGTCCCATAGTTTCTATTCACTGACATGCTATTTCAATTACTTTTCTTTTATTTCCAGCCTTTCTATAGCCTTTATACATGTTTGGTTCATTACTAATGTGTCAAACACACAGACGAGGGGCGGGAACTTTAGACTCCATTTATAATCGCACAAAAAACACTTTCATACATCAGGCTCATTATACACTGAAAACGAGAATTGACAATTCACTTTGAAGCGCCTTCCGTCATACATGTCTCCCTTGGTGCCATGAGGGGAAAACAGGCTATTTATGAAAAATACAAAGAACTTCCTACTTACAGTATGAGAAAATGCTTATCAGATGATCTCAACATGGTTCAGAGTTGCCTATTTTATACCCTACTTAGCTCTATGCAGAACAGCAGTTTTCCAGCAAAATGCAAAATAACCGTGACAACATGAGTTGTCAGGCCATATGTAACTACAGAGGCAGCAACTTGGACCTTATGGAACTGCCCTACAGGGAGAATCTTAAGTAAAGTTACAACCCAGATAGGTTGAACAGTAGGTGCACCATTTTTAGACTTGTTGATCCAATAGATTTAGAAACACCTCACATAAGAAGTCCTCAATCCAGGCTGTCTGGATCCTGTTGATTACAAATATATCTCAACTAGGTTTACAGCTTCCCCTAAGGTTTGTCATTGCAAAAACCTCAGGCGAACCCTCAAACAGAGTTCAATCTCCAATCACCTGTGAGATTCAAATTATTGATTATCTAAGTTTCCCTGTAGGGGAGAGGAAACTTCTACCCTTTGCCATCCAGACTTCACCCAGGTGGGAAAGAGACTCAAGACAGAGCCATTGGTGTGAGCTTACTTAAGTCCCCCTGCTCTTTTTGGTGTGTCTGTCAGGGAGATGATTTTATTGACAAGAACCTAAGATACACCCCTACAATCTAGTATCAATGAAATATTAGAGATGTTAATTAGCTAACCTGATCAGCTGATTGGAGTGCAAGAGATAAAGTCCATAAGATAAAGGCTTGTATAGGATGATGCCTTAAGCATGCTTTTTTAGTTGCAGCCACTAGACTATATGGTCTTCCTGTTGCATACCAAGATTTTCCAGATATATATTTTTAATAAAAAGTGTTCTCCCTCCTCACTTGGAATATGATTGTTTCATTTATTTGCTTCCATGCCCTAAGATTCTCAAGGGAAGGGCTTATTCCTTGTCTGCTCCACAGTCCCCAGCTACGGGGCAGTATATCAAGGAGAGTCTAGAGAAGGGGTTTATCTATTCTCCGTCTGGTGCAGGATTCTTTTTGTGGCCATGAAGTTTGCAGTCTAAGTTCTTCATTAATTACAGGGGACAACACAAGATTACTATATTTAATAAATATCACCCACCCCGATGTCTAAGTTGTTTGACTAACTTAATAAAGTGGTAATTTTCTCCTAAATTGATCTCATGTAATTTTGTCTGGATTGGGTGGTCGGGTGGTGGTGAAGGTGAATGAAAGATGTCCTTTAATACCCACACAGGACATTATGAGTATCTGGAAATGCCTCCTGTGCTTTTTAATGCCCCAGATGTCTTTCAGAACTTCTTGAATAACATTTCTAGAGTTTGGGGCACTTTGTGGTAATTTATGTGGATGACATTTGTTTTTTTCCTTGTCCTTAGATGAGCACAATGCTCATATTAGAGAGGCACTGCTTAAATTACCAGAAAATAACCTTTTCCCAGAGATGGAGAAATGCTAATTTACGGTGGAGAGTGTCTCTTTCTTGGTCTATATTATCCTTCATGGGATTTTCTATGGATTCTGCTATGGTACAGGCTATTCAACATTGGGTACTGCCTACTTATCTCAAGGCTGTGCTGAGATTATTGGGGTTTGTAAATCTTTATAGGATTTTTATGAGATCTTTATCCTCCATGTTAGTACCCATTACTGCTCTAAGTACGGAGGGCACTAATCCAGCCAAATGGACCCCTGAGGCCCTGAAGACATTCTCTACACTTAAGGAGTATTGACATACTGTACTCTGATACGGAGCTGCAGTTAATTATTGAGGTAGATGATTTAGATGTCAGAGCAGGGGCATTACTTTTACAGAAAAATCCTCAGGACCAATAGTTGCAGCCATGAGCCCTTTTCTCTAGGAAATGTTCTTTTTCTGGATTGAATTATGACATTGGTAATCAGTTATTGTTGGCCACTAACTGGGCTTTTGAGGAGTGGAGACATTGGTTGGAAGGAGCAAAGTTTCCAGTTCTGGCCTATATAGATCATACAAATCTCTGACTACTGAGTCAGTTAAGAGACTCAAACCCAATCAGGTTAGATGGGTCCTGTCCTTTTCTAGGTTTGCTTTTTTTATTTTTCTTAGGGCCAGGTTCCCACAATCTAAAGGCAGATGCTGTATCTTGTGGTTTCCTTCAGCAGCATGTGGAGGCTTCTGTAAAGTTTCTGTTCTTTCATGATGTCATGATGGTAAGATTGCCAGTTATCTCGGTGTCAGTAAGATATATAAAACCTTGACTGCATCTATCTGGTGGTCAGCCATATAGCGAGATGTGGGAGGTTTATAGGAGAATGTGACACATATACCTGCAATGAAAAACCTAGAACCTTACCTTTTGGTCAGTTAACACCACCAACTACTCCTAAAAGATCACACATGTACATATCAATGAACTATTTTGGATTTTCCCAAGTCTGGGGGACAAGATACCATTTGGGTAAATGTTGATAGGTTCATTTTCATGACCATTGTCTGGATCAGTTTTTGAGCCAGTATATATCGGAACCATACTCAACATACAGTGTCTCAAGAATGAGCATAGTGTGTATCTTGATGCCATTGTAACTTGAGGGACCACTTTATATAGTAAACTTAATAGGGTTGTAGGCATTGCTGATTTATCTACCAAACATAAAGCTCATGTCCACTGCAGACAATACAATTTTAAGGTAGGAGATATGGTGTGGCTGTCCACCAGAAACATGGAGTTAGAACAACCATGTGGCAAGTTTGGTGCTTGATTTTTCACTGGATAAAGCAATTTTCTAAGATTTGTTGCTATAATTAAATTTTATTTAAATATTCAAGAAGCCACAGGCTCGGTGTAATGATCCGTGTTCTCCAGGATCCAGGAAAGCCTCTAATGGAGGATACCATGTCTGCTGCTTTGACTGTGTCCCATGTTCTTTGGGGGAAGTGTCCAATATCTCAGGTAAATGTAGATTATACATAACATAATCCTGCATGTGTTTGAATGTGGGAAAGCACATCCAGTCTCATAGACAATGGAGATAAGGAGAAAAATGTTTCCCTTTAGGTCAGGTTGGTTCATGCCTTATGGGTAGTGTTGAGCGATTACGTTGGCTATCGACATCGGGCGATAGTCGGCCACCATCGATAAGGTTTTTCGATAGTGAGCAGTCGATTATGAGCGATGACCATTAAAGTCTATGGGAGAGCAACAACACCTTCATTCTTACACCCAAACAGGGCTGGAGAAGTTGGAATTAACAGCCACAACAGTCAAATGGATACCTGCCACATCTTAGGCACAACACTTAGGTTATAAAAGCCACAGAAAAAAAGTCACACACCATTCAGTATCCCTGACTTGTACCACGGCATGACCCTTAAACCTGCATCACCCACAAATTAAAAAGTACCAGAAGGCAGTATTATTTGAACCATCGTTTTAGTTGAACTGGACATTGACACCCTGTCCTGGAACGCAGCATGACCCTAAAAACCTGCATGACCCACAGATTAAAAAGTGCCGGAAGAAAGTAGTCTTTGAACCACCATTTTAGTTGAACTGGACATTGACTAGAACTGTCCTGGACCGCAGCATGACCATTAAACCTGTCTGACCCCCAGATTAAAAAGTGCCGGAAAAAGGAGTCTATCAACCACCATTTTAGTTTACCTGTACATTGACTATACCTGTCCTGTGCGACAGCAAGACCCAGGTCCGGAGTTACAGAGGGTGAGGTGAGAGACCAGGCTGGCGTCCGTCATCTATTAACACGCAGGTTAAAATGCCCTGATGAGGCAGCAACGAAAACAGTCGTGCTGAAGCAGAGTGTGGAAGCGGAAGTGTGAGAACTCAAGCCTTCCTCAGTACACAGTCAAGACCTGGGTAGCGCTTGCCCCTCCGTATGAGTGCGGACCAATTGAGCTTCACTTGGAAATACTGGTGGTTAACGCTCCTGTTACACCCAGGTGCCCTTTTTCTTGGCATTCTTTTTCTAATTTTACTCAACGTGCTGGAGGAAATTGTCTCTGTACTTTGTTCTTTGTTCTCTGTCCGTGCTCCATACTCCATGTCCTCTGAATAACCTACATCTGGTCAAGTTTTCCTGTACCTCCCTTGTACAATTCAGAGGAATTGTTTTACCAGCTATTTTGTACATGCAAGTTTTTTAGTAGTTTAATTCTAGAAAACACATTTTAAAATAGGATGGAATCCCACCATGTCTTTGTTTCTCTTTTTTTAATTGTATTAAATGGGTTGTCTCAATACAGGGATTGATAGCTATGTTAAAGATCTTGCAAAAACAAGTCATTTTGCAATATGTGTCCATTAACAGTGTCCTACCTATTCCTGTTTCTGACAGCACCATCACCCTTGAGCCACTCTTGACAATTGTGAAGAACAAATGTCTGTTAGAAACAACATTTTTTTTATAATAGGACCTGTAGTATAGCTGCATTTCAAAGCAAAATGCCCCCAAAAATTCAAAGCATGACCCTTGAGCCACTTTGGACAATTGTGAAGAACAAATGTCTGTTAGAAACAACATTTTTTTTTATAATAGGACCTGTAGTATTGCTGCATTTCAAAGCAGCATGACCCAAAAAATTATAAAAATGACTTCTCAGCCACTGTTAAAAATTGTGAGGGAGAAATGCCACTTAGAAGCCACATTTCTGTTCCAAAGGACCATGATTATTGCTGTATCTCACAGCAACATGACCCCAAAAAATTATAAATATGACTTCTCAGCCACTATTAAAAATTGTGAGGGAGAAATGCCACTTGATTATTGCTGTATCTCACAGCTACATGACCCCAAAAAAAATTATAAATATGACTTCTCAGCCACTATTAAAAATTGTGAGGGAGAAATGGTACTTAAAAGCCACATTTCTGTTCCAAAGGACCATAATTATAGCTGTATCTCACAGCAACATGACCTCAAAACCATTGACAATGCGAAAACTTCTAAAGATAAAGTGGGGTTAATGGAATACGGTGTTGTCATGAAACCTTGCTGTCTTTTACAGTCTCCTCAACAGCAAAACCATCAAAATGAACTGTTGGGAAAAAGAGAATAAAAATTGCAGTAAGAAATTATCATTTTAAAAAACATTTTTCAAGAGGACCCATTTCTGTTTGAAGAAAAATGTGAAGTAGACCGGCAACTAATTGGTGCCTCGGAAATTTGGGGGCCACAACATTCATCAGAGATCATGCCTGATTCATCTTGATGAAAGTCAAACGATCCACATTATCTGGGGAAAACCCGGATGCATTTGTCTGTAATGACTCCTCCAGCTGTGCTGAAGGTCCCTCAGATTTTGACGCTGGCTGCTGGGCAGGACAACACCTCTTGGCGTGACTAGCCAGCTCGGGCCATTCGCCCTTTTTGGGATACCCAGAAGTCTATTGGGTCCGGAACACATCTAAAAACATCGGTGTTGAGACGCAGATAGTCGGGCACCATGATCTTAAGTGATCTCTGTGTGTTGGATGTGTGCCCTGCATTGCATGCGTTGGTGAGGTGGGTAAACAAAGATTGCCAGAGGTCACCCATTAGGCTTCTGCTACCTTGCCTGCTGCTGACGCTACAATACTTGGCACTCTACTGCTGTCACGTCGCTGATGTTGTTCCACCGTGACTTTTGGGGGAAACGTGAAGCAGACACAACAGATGTCTCCAGTTGATCAATCAGCAAGGTCTCCATTTCATGCATTTTACTCTCTATTTGGGTGGGTGGAAGGAAAGTGCTGAGTGTTGTTTTGTACCGGGGATCCAGGAGGGGGGGCCACCCAGTAACTGTTGTTCATTTTGATGGCCTTAATGGCGAGGATCATGTTGGAGGAAATGGAGCATCCAAGCACTATGTGAGAGATGGAGCCTTGATTTCCCAAGCCTCTGGGTCGAGGGGCACTAGCAAACTGATCTCCTCATCTTCCTCCTCCGCCTCAAATTCGCTGCCAACCTCTTTCCAAGGCAGGGACGTCGGTAAGTCGGTGTCTAGGAATACCTCCTTCCTCCTCTGCTGCCTCCGGCACAGCTTCAACCACAGCCTGACTTGCCTGAGATGATGCACCCTGAGAGCTGATGCGCCACCCTTTCACTAGCTCTGGATCCGAACCACTGCCCAATGAAGACCGATTGGGAAATTGTGAAACTGTCGGGCCTGTGGGGTTTTTACGGAGAGAAAGGCTCCGTGTCCGCATCTGTGTCCTCTCCTCCTCGTCGTGGCGGGACCTGTTGTTTCAGAGTGTCCAAAGATCGTTCCGAACTAAGATCACCACAATGCTCATTTCTGACAAGGGCATTGTCCGCAATGACCATTTTGGTGGCTTCTTCAAAACTGGCAAGGATTTGGGGCAGAGCTCTTTCACCTGCCTCCACTTCGGTGCTCAACACCCCGAGGTCCGCACCGCTGCTTGTCAGGCCATGTGTCCCCTTCGTACTGCGTAATGGCATTGCGCTGCTGCCAGAATCGCTGGAGCATGTGGAGGGGGGGAATTCCAGGTGTTGCCACGTCAACAATGAGACGGTTTTTACGGGGGGGCCGAGGGTGACGCTGCAACGCAGCCAGGCGGACGAAGCAGGGTGGACGGCGGAAGTGCGAAAATTAGACTTCGAGCCTTCCTCAGCAGGCAGTCCAGACCCGGGTAAACTCTTTTGAAATTTTCTGGACGACAAGGTTCATGACATGTGCCAGGGAAGGGATGTGCTCCAGCCCACCGATCTTAAGGGCGGCCAGCAGATTTTCGCCCGTTATCGCACACCACCTTGCCTGACACAAGTTCTTGGCACCCAGCCAGCGTACGGTCTCGTTGCGGAGAGCCCTCCATAGCTCCTGACCTGTGTGTGGACGGTCTCCAAAACAGATTAATTTCAACACGGCCTGGTTTCTTGGGCACGTGATGCCACCAGAGGACCTTGAGGGGGAAAAACCCCGCACTATCCCCTGCGGTTTTGAAGAGCGTGCGCCGAGCCTGAGAGCCACCGTCACCCCAGGGACATCCACCCAGCTCACCCAGTGAGCTGTCACAGAGATATAGTGGCCTTGGCCGTGCTTACTAGTCCCTGTGTCGGTGGTAGATGGACTTTTCCGGGCACAGATGCAGACAACGCGCTTGAAATTTTAGAGACACGTGGCTGGCCAGGGCAGGGATGGCTTTTCTGGCAAAGAAATGCCTGCTCGGCATCTGGTATTGGGGGCAGGCGAGGGCCATGACGTGGCGGAACCCATCTGTGTCCACCAGAGGGAAAGGCAACATTTCCAAGGCCAAAAGCCTGGCAATGCCGACATTCAGGCTTTTGGCTTTGGGATGGTTTGGGTTAAAATGTTTCTTCTGCTCCCAAACCTGGAAGACAGAAGGCTGGCTGCTAGACTGGCCACTGTACGGTGCAAGTCGTCAAACTGGCGGAAGGGAAGGGGTAGGATGGGTCTCTGGTGGTGCTGGTGGTCTATCGGGCCCACGGTGGAGGCTGAAGCGGAGGCTGATCCCTGATCATGACTCTGAGAGGGCATGGGCAGCTGAGGAACGCTTGGTCGTGGCGGAGGAGGAGGAGGCGGAGACAGAGGGTGTGACAGGGGGTTGGAGGCCGGCGTCCGGTCTGGCCTTTTTTGGCCAAGTGTTGCCTCCATTTAACTCATGCATTCGCTGCATGTGACTAGACATGTTGGTGGTGGTTAACCACCTAAGGTTCTTGCCTCTACTTATGCGTTTACGGCAAAGGCGGCATATGACATCGCTGGGTGAATCAGAGGCTTGCTCAAAGAAGGCCCAGGCTTGAGAGGTCCTGGGCCTTTTTGACGGTGATAAGCGAGGAGCGGGGTTTGCGCTGACCGTGGCTGTCGGAATCATATCAGCGGACTTCTGCGACCGCCCTCTCCCTTTTTGAGGCGGAACCCGTATTGACACTACCCCATCGTCTTTCTCCTCGTCCAGTGATGAAGCACCCCCCCAAGCAAATTCTGCTGAAAAGCCCACTTGGGTCCGCAAAGTCATCATCATCATCTCAAACAGGTGACTTGGTCGTCCTGACTTTTTGCATCCAGAAGCTGCGGGTAAAAGCAAGGGGATGAAGGCGTTGGACCGCCCGGGTTTTTTGCCATTGACCGGCTTCCTTCTCCCTCCTTGATGGCCCCCAAAAATGCCGTCAAGCGGGAAAAAAAATCATCCTTTTTGGCCTTTTGATTTTTTTAAATCCCCTTCTGACCCCAACCCATTTTGTCAATGAGGTCTTCAGAAAATGGATTCCCCCAAGTGGGGGTACACGAGTTGACATTTGGGTGCTTCATGTTGGATGGCTGGTGATCTGATGACGACATTTGTGGCCCGTGATGGGAGGACGAGGGGGTAAGACGTGGAGCAGGTTGCATTAAACACGAAGGAAAATTGGGCGTTTCGTTTTGAATTCCGGGCCTGACCCACGATGACAGGCCCGTCGGTCCTACAACTGATGATCTGCTGGCATGCTGTTGTCACCACACGGAAGGAGCACCTTCTTCTTCCTTACCTCCATGTGCTACCCCCCTCTTTCCGCTTACCACCGGGAATTTGCTCCATTCAGAAAAATTTCAAATTTGGAAGGTTTGGAAAAGTTTTGGAAAGTCTTTATTAAAAAACGGCAAATCACAGCTATTTTCAAATCCCTCAAACAAAAAAAAAATTGCTGGATTAAATATAACTGCAAAGTAGATCTATCAAGTCAACAAAGCTGGCCTGCGCCAAAGTGAAAAAACGTAACGAAAATTTTTTGGTAATAAAAAAAGGGATTTTTTGGGGACCTACAATTACCTATGTGCTAAAAAAAATTTCGATTCACATTTAAGTGCAAGGTGCCTCAATGAACAAAGTTTAGTGCACCAAAGTCAAAAAAACCGTATCTGTAATGTATTGGATATAAAAGGGATTTTTTTTGGGACCTATCAATTCCCTGTGGTGACTAAAAAAAATTTCAGTATTCACATTTAAGTGCAAGATGCCCCCAAAGAAAAAAAGTTTTTAGTGCACTAGTCCCCCGGGGCCGCCGTATCCGCCACCCCATGTTGGGTCCTAA
>JAODAL010078300.1:0-12962 GCA_025379985.1 Phyllomedusa bahiana
CCTTTAAATTTTCCCCTGTGGTGAATATGAATTGTGTTTTAAGATTTCGTAGTTGCTGCGTCAATGAACGTGCTGGGTGCGAAAAAGTAAAAAAAACATTTAAACTGTTTGTTTTGATATAAAAAACGGATTTTTTGACCTTTCAATTCCGGGTGAATATAGAATTGCTGTTTTGTTTCGTAGATGCTGCGTCATGAAATGCTGGGTGCGCAAAAGTAAAAAAAACCGATTGTTTGGGGTTTTGTTTTTAACGGTTTTTTTTGACCTTTTTCCCTGGGGTTGTTGCCTGTTTTAAGATTTCTGTGTGGTAAATGAACATGCGGGTGCCAAAAGTCAAAAAACCGAACTTTTTTTGTTTTGTTTTTTTTTTTTATTTTTTCCTTTGGTGAATTTTTGGGTTGTGTTTTGATTGTGTGTGGGGTAATGTTATGGGGTGGGGGGTAAAAAATTTGGGGTTATTTTTGTATTAACGGTTTTTTTATTTTAAAAATTATTTAATATAAATTTTGTTTTAGTTTATAATTTAAAATTAATTTTTAAAAATAAAAAAAAATAAATTTATTTTTATTTTTAAAACTGTTTTTTTTTGCCCCCTTTAAATTTGACCTGGGTGAAATGAATTGCGTTTTAGTTTTTACGTAGATGTGCGTCATGAACAGTGTGGGTGCGCAAAGTCAAAAAAACACGTAATGTTAGTTTTGATATAATAAAGGGGTTTTTTTTGCACCTTTCAATTACTGTGGGAATATAGTTGTGTTTTAGATTAGAGATTGCGTCAAGAACGTGCTGGGGCGAAAAAGTCAAAAAACACGTAACTGTGATGTTTTGTACTTAAGGGTATTTTTGGCAACAAACAAACCTGTGCTGACTACAAGATTGTGGTTTGTAATTTAAGTGCAAGGTGGATTATCAACAGTCCAGGTTGTTAATGGGTAAAATTGAACACCTATTGAAATGTTACTGAAAATAAAAGTGGAGTTTTGCGCTAACAAGGACTGCGTTCTAGAAATGATGTTTATCCAATAAGTTCGGGGCCCCCCAAACCCAGGAAATTTTCAATGAAAACTTTTATAAAGATATTCCACTACATGTCTACCTAAGTCTTGGTGAATTTTCCAGTGTTCTTTATAGATAGAGCTTGTTTTGTTGCCCGGGGGCCCCCCCCCCCCCCGCCCCCACCCCCGTAAATTTTACAGTGGTGTTCTGTTTTAAAATTCTCAGTAACTCATAAAAAAGTTAAACCTAATCTAACTAAATTGGAGGATCCTGTAATAGTTGGGTTTCTCTGTGCGAAATAGACTAAATTTTGTGAGCTGTTTGGCCACAGGAGAACGGTCCTATCCCCTTTAGCGTGAGAGACAGGGCTGAAACAGGAAACGCTGTTCTTGTAAAAGGGTCAGTGATTTTTCAGCCCTCACAACCCTACACATCCCGAAAGAGTCGCACCACATCTCACCCTGCTCTATTCTGTATCTCATTTGTGGCCCCAAAAAAATTCAGGGGAAGCGCGAAAAAAAGGGGCAATCTTAATAGATGATGCACAGATTTTAACCTTAATTATCGCATGATCTGGAAATTTCGATCACCATAAAAACCTTGCCGATTTCAACTTTGTCGATAAAAATCGCTCAACACTAATTATTACGCTCCAGAAATGCATCCAAACCCTTTTTGAACTCGGTTATTGAATTCACCATGACAAGTCCCTCTGGCAGAGAATTCCATAGTCTCACTGCTCTTACAGTAAAGAATCCCTTTCTATGTTTATGTAGCAACTTTCATTCCTCAAGACGTAGAGGATGCCCCCTTGTTCTAGATACAGTCCTGTGTATAAATAAATCTTGGGAGAGATCTCTATATTGACCTTTGATGTATTTAAACATATGTATTATGCACCTCAGTTCTCAGGGTGCATCATCTGAGGCAAGTCAGGGCTGTGTTGAAGCTGTGCCGGAGGAAGCGGAGGAGGAGGAGGAGGAATTCCTGGACACCGACGTACTGACGTCCCTGCCTTGGAAAGAGGTTGGCGCGAATTTGAGGGGGAAGGAAGATGAGGAAGATCAGTTTGCTAGTGCCCCTCGACCCAGAGGCTTGGGAAATCAAGGCTCCATCTCTCACATGAGTGCTTGGATGCTCCATTTCCTCCAACATGATCCTCGCATTAAGGCCATCAAAATGAACAACAGTTACTGGGTGGCACACCTCTGGATCCCGGTACAAAACAAAACTCAGCACTTTCCTTCCACCCACCCAAATAGAGAGTAAAATGCAGAAAATGGAGACCTTGCTGATTAATCAACTGGAGACATCTGTTGCGTCTGCTTCACGTTCTTCAAATGTCACGGTGGAACAACATCAGCAACGTGACAGCAGTAGAATGCCAAGTAGACGTAGCGGCAGCAGCAGCAGCAGCAGGCAAGGTGGCAGAAGCCTAATGGGTGACCTCTGGCAATCTTTATTTACCACCTCACCAACGCATGCAATGCAGGGCACACATCCAACACACAGAGACCAGCTTAAGATCATGGTGCACGACTATCTGCGTCTCAACACCGATGTTTTTGTATTTTTTCCGGACCCAATAGACTTCTGGGTATCCAAATGGACGAATGGCCCGAGCTCGCTCGCCACGCCATAGAGGTGTTGTCCTGCCAGCAGCCAGCGTCATATCTGAGCGGACCTTCAGCACAGCTGGAGGAGTCATTACAGACAAATGCATCCGACTTTCCACAGATAATGTGGATCGTTTGACTTTCATCAAGATGAATCAGGCATGGATCTCTGATGATGTTGTGGCCCCAATTGCCGAGGTCACCGATTAGTTGCCGGTCTACTTCACATTCCTCTTCAAACAGAAATGGTCCTCTTGAAAATGTTTTTTAAAATGATCATTTCTTACTGCAATTTTTATTCTCAGTTCCCAAAAGCTCATTTTGCTTGTTTTGCGGTGAAGAGACTGTAAAAGACACCAATGTTTCATGACAACACCGTATTCCATGTACTCACTTTATCTTTAGAAGTTTGCGCATTGTCAATGGTTTTGAGGTCATGTTGCTGTGAGATACAGCTATAATTATGGTCCTTTGGAACAGAAATGTGGCTTCTAAGTGGCATTTCTCCATCACAATTTTTAATAGTGGCTGAGAAGTCATATTTATAATTTTTTGTGGTCATGTTGCTGTGAGATACAGCAATAATCGTGGTCCTTTGGAACAGAAATGTGGCTTTTTAAGTGGCATTTCTCCCTCACAATTTTTAACAGTGGCTGAGAAGTCATATTTATAATTTTTTGGGGTCATGTTGCTGTGAGATACAGCAATAATCGTGGTCCTTTGGAACAGAAATGTGGCTTTTTAAGTGGCATTTCTCCCTCACAATTTTTAACAGTGGCTGAGAAGTCATATTTATAATTTTTGGGGTCATGTTGCTGTGAGATACAGCAATAATCGTGGTCCTTTGGAACAGAAATGTGGCTTTTAAGTGGCATTTCTCCCTCACAATTTTTAACAGTGGCTGAGAAGTCATTTTTATAATTTTTTGGGGTCATGTTGCTTTGAAATGCAGCAATACTACAGGTCCTATTATAAAAAAATGTTGTTTCTAACAGACATTTGTTCTTCACAATTGTCAAAAGTGGCTCAAGGGTCATGTTTGAATTTTTGGTGGCATTTTGCTGTGAAATGCAGCTATACTAAGGTCCTATTGTAAAAATGTGGTTTCTAACAGACATTTGTTCTTCACAATTGTCAAAAGTGGCTCAAGGGTCATGTTTTGAATTTTTGGGGGCATTTTGCTGTGAAATGCAGATATTCTACAGGACCTATTATAAAAAAATGTGGTTTCTAACAGACATTTGTTCTTCACAATTGTCAAAAGTGGCTCAAGGGTCATGTTTTGAATTTTTGGGGGCATTTTGCTGTGAAATGCAGCTATACTACAGGTCCTATTGTAAAACATGTGGTTTCTAACAGACATTTGTTCTTCACAATTGTCAAGAGTGGCTCAAGGGTGATGGTGCTGTCAGAAACAGGAATAGGTAGGACACTGTTAATGGACACATATTGCAAAATGACTTGTTTTTGCAAGATCTTTAACATAGCTAGCAATCCCTGTATTGAGACTCATTTAATACAATTAAAAAAAGAGAAACAAAGACATGGTGGGATTCCATCCTATTTTAAAAAATGTGTTTTCTAGAATTAAACTACTAAAAAACTTGCATGTACAATATAGCTGGTAATACAAGGGAGGTACAGGAAGACTTGACCAGATGTAGGTTATTCAGAGGACATGGAGTATGGAGCACGGACAGAGAAAAAAAAACAGAGACAATTTCCTCCAGCACGTTGAGTAAAATGAGAAAAAGAATGCCAAGAAAAAGGGCACCTGGGTGGAATCAAGAGCGTTAACCACCAGTATTTCCAAGTGAAGCTCAATTGGTCCGCATCATACGGAGGGGGCAAGCGCTACCAGGTCTTGACTGTTGTACTGAGGAAGGCTGGAGGTCTTACCTCACCACTTCCGCTTCCGCACTCTGCTTCAGCACGACAGTTTTCGTTGTCTGCATCATAAGGGCATTTTTACCGTGTTAATAGATGACGGACGCCAGCCTGGGCTCTTACCGCACCCACTGTAACTCCGGCCCTAGCAGCTGAACCTGCGTGTTAACAGATGGCAGATGCTAGCCTGGGCTCTCACTGCACCCACTGTAACTCCGGCCCTGGCAGCTGGACCTCCTTGTTAACAGATGGCTGACGGCAGCACTGGCTCTCACCGTTAGCGGCAATCAGGAGAAGTTCAAATTTCTCTAAAAAATCAGATTTTGAAAAAGGTGATTTCTGTGAGGTTAAATAGTGTCAAAAAGGGCTCCAGGGCTAGACACAAATTGCACAATTTGAGGCTTAAAATTTTCTGGGGCTGGAGTCACTATGGGGTCGCATCATTTGATCTCCAGGGGAGTCTGTCCCTAATCACTGAAGAAGGATTTGGAGGAAAAATGAAACCATTGAATTGATTGGCTGAATCAGTCTCAGAAGCCAGGAGGGCAAATGTCTTCTCAACTAAGAAGTGTTTTGGGGATGATTAGGACATTTGTATTACTTATGTGGTGTGCGGACGAATTAACACATCTACAAGTGTAAAAAATACCTGTATGTTGTATGTTATCACACTTGAAACAAAAGCAAAATGATAATAATGTAAAACTATAAATAAAACTTCCCTAAATAAATTCTGTAAACAAATGTCAGTTACCAAATAGCATTGTGCCACTTTGTGATCTGTGGATCAAACAGGTTTAAGGGTCATGCTGTGGCCCAGGACAGATATAGTCAATGTCCAGTTCAAATAAAATGGTGGTTGAAAGACTCCTTTTTCTTGCACTTTTTAATCTGTGGGTCAGACAGGTTTAATGGTCATGACCCTAGGCAGCGCCTATCTATGGCTATCTATGACCAAAATACCCACTCCCACTTGACTTCCCCTTACCAAGAAGACACTGAGACATGGGTTGGATAAATTGGCCACAGCAGCCATTTTATTAACAAACAAGTAACAGAAATCTTACAAACAATGGGTATTGAAGAACCCTCAAATACCCATTTTTCATTATCCCTTCCCCCCAAAAGCCTATCTGACACTACCCTAACTAAAACTTGGGGCTGAGGTCCTTGGAGCTATGATTTCCCAACCAACCATGGTCTGGCGAAAACTCCTCCTTCTCTCTCAGCCATTGCCCCCAGCCGTAAACCCCCGGCTTCAGGGCACCAAAAGCCACCTCTGGCGGCTAACCATTCTTGCGCTCCCAAGGACTCTGCCCTGTGGAGCCCCAACCTTCGCCAGCCTGGTCACTCAACCACTGGGAGCCAAGCGGAGCCTGACTCCCCCACTAATTTTCCCCACCTCCAAGGACCCCAAAACCCGCCATAGCTAGCGCGCGTGACCCCCTTACGAGCGCGACGCCCCCCACCAGACCCAAGGCTCTCTCAATCCCATCCAATCCCAATACCACAGATCCAGGCCATGCTTAAGGTGAACACCATCCTACCCAAAATCACCCCCCCCGGGCCCCAGCCCCCTATTCTTACCAAAAACCCCCCCTTTCCAAACCAGGGAATTGAAGCCAAAGCCCTTTTCACCTAAATTCTCGCCCGGTTAATCCCCGGAGAGATTCTGCATGCCTCCATCCCGCCTAGGCCTAATGGCCCAAAACCCGTCGTCACCCCTGGGTCATAGACCAAACCGTAACAATCTGTCGCCATACCCCTGACAGCCCGTAAAGGTCGCATCCCAGTCGTTCCCCCCAAATGTGGAAGACCACAATATCGGGCGGCCAATCCCAGCCCACTGACATGAAAAGTCCAAAGGACTTACTCCAAACCACCCACGCTTGCCATCCATCGAACTTCGCCCCTTTTCCGGGATCCCAAAGCTGCGCCCCATCATCCCAGGGCCGCTCTCTGGGCACCCAATGACAAAAATTCCCGTAGTCCGACCGGGAAACGCCCTGTAATGAAAATTAAAAAAACAACAACACATTCCGAAAGGGAAGCTAAACACGCCCCCACTAATTACTTTCTTTTACCCCAACCCCAACTCCCCCCCCCCCTTTCTTACAACTGACCAGGTAGGTCGGATTTTAAAACCGAAACGATCGGATTCCCTGGGCCTATCTTCGCACCGCCGCAGCTCCAAACCCCAAACTTGCTGCTTCTGTGGGGGCACCAAACCCCTAAAGGAGGGGCCCCAAATTTGCGTGGACCCAAACCCCAATCTCCTAAGCACGTCGAAACACCGTGTGAACTGGAACCGGGATGGGAAGCTCCCCCCGCATAAACCAGAAAAGGGGCCCGGGGCCCCCTCCCCCACGTTCCTAATAAAACTCAAAAAACAAAAACCGGGCACATGAGGGCTCCACCGACGCCCCAGCGCACCATTTTCCCTCGCCCTTCTGATCAGCCCTTTTATCTTCGATACAAACTTAAAAGACCCCCAATGAGATCGACTTCCTCTAACAAACCCCCAAACCTTTTGCCGACAAAGTTCCCCAATTAAAAAAAAGGAAAAAAGGCCAAAGAAAATGAAAGGGAAAAAAAAAATAAAACCCGAAACAGATATCCAACAGTTTTCTGCCCAATTTTGTCCAACAGCTGAAAACAACCGATGACCCCTATCCCCTGTGAAGACCCCCCGTCTTAACCTTTTAAAGCCGTTCACCCCAAATTTTTTAGTCACATCTTTTAACCCAACCCTTAAAAACCCAAAAACCCAAAAAGCCGATAAAAAGCGCGACACCTTTGGGAAACCCCGCCCCCTTCATTGGCTGCATCCCAATGCACTAAAAACCCGCCGCCATTTTCCTCTTTGTAAAAAGGGGCCCACACCTCAACCCCGTTTCCCAAAGTGCCCCGAGGCGGCGTAAGCATCCCAGGTTTCCTTTTGCTAGTGACGGGACCAGCCCGGGTTTGGGAAACGAAACCCAAAGGGCCACATTCCCGGGGACTCCATTTCCCACTTCTCCGCCTCCGGGGCCCCTTCCCGAAAGTGTCCAATGGAAAAGAGATAAAGCATCGCCATGTCATTCTTTAAAACCCCGAACGTGCGCTCCCCCACCCACATATTCAACTCCAAACACCCCAAAACTAGCCCCCCCAGTAAACAAAGGACTGGAGGAGAAGGGCCGATAAAGAATTTATCGCCTGCACCCCACTCGGGTTTTCGCAAATTTAAAACGAATTTCCTACCCTGAACGCTCCCCCCAGATTTCCACCGCCCTTACTATTGGGAACATTCCAAAAGAGTCAGATTCCTCACCGCCCCCACTGCCCCAAACCCGGGCCAACGCCCCCGGACACCAACCCCCGGCATAAGCTCCAAAAACCCCCACTCCCGCCGCGTCTAAAAACCTTCAAATCCCCTTGGGGATGCCCTATCCAAAATAAAGACCCCCCGTTTTAACGTTCCAAAAAGGAATACCCACCCTTAAATTTCCCGTTTTTCATCCCTCCGGACACCCGGAAAAATGGTGGGGGCCTTAAACCCCGCCGTACCCCCGCCAACAACCCCGAAAATACCCCCCCCCATGGGCATAATGCGGCAGGGAAAAAATTTAGTTTCCCAAAAGGGCTGTAAGTCCCTAAGCACACTTCTTGCTTCCCCTGACTTTCCCTTTTTCCGCCTCTATCCCCCGCTTTTTCCTCGGCAGCTACATTCCATGATCAAGGAATCGATCCTAATGCCCCAAAAATTAATACCGTAGTAGGGCCCTCGGGTTTTTTTGGGCCAAAAACCCCCAAAATGCCCCGCCACCCATTGCAGAGCCAACACGACCCGAACCTCTGATCCGCTGGGGCCCAAAGCATAAAAAATCATTGGTTGTCATTAAATTGCCAGCAATACGGCCCCCAAATCCCCCCTTGGGAAATGCCCCCCAAACGACCCGGTACCCCCCTGCTGCCCGGACCACCAGGTCCACCCTAAAGGGGGGTGACCATAACGGTGGGCGCCATAACTGCAACCACAACCCGATTCCTTTTACCCACCGGATTGAAGGGCGCACCGCTTTCCCCTGACGAAATTTTTTCTCGTAGCGAAGCCGCCTGGCCCCCATAAAATCTCTGTGCTTTCCCATGGAGTCCTATAGCAAAACAAGCCGAACATTCCCGGGGGTTTTTCTCCAATACCCCGCCAAATAGCGAACCCTGGGGCCAATTGCAAAGGTCGCAGAATCAAACCCCCCCTCCCCTTCCCCCCCTCCTCCTTTTTACTTTTCCCATTTTTCCTTTTTTCAGATTTTAAAATTTTTTAAAGGCAGGAGGGGGAAAAAATCTCAACGAAATCGTCTTGCCAATCTTTTCCTTAACCCCTTTTTTGATGTGCACCCAACGGGCCCCCCAAAACTACTAACCCTCCTTTCCGTACTTAACGAACCCTATCCAGGGAATCCTTTCTGTTTTCACCAAACACCCCCCAACCCCTTTTATACCCCCCCCAACTCACTTGCCCCCATCGGAGAGGGTAGCGGACCTCCCACAGAGGTCACCGCCGAACCCCATGCCGATACCGGAGACGGGCCCACTGCCCACCAATTCCTGCCACGTCGGAAACCCCCCTCCCGTCGGAGCTCCCTCCATCACCGAACCCCGTGACGAACACCCCGACGGTGACAAAACACACATAGAAGACGACTCACCAGGCTGCACGGGAGCTGTGTTCCCGCCAGCCGCGCTGCCCGATCGCCTGGCTCTCGGTCGTTGCCGACTCCTCCTCGCATGCCAACCTCAGAAGGCCGTCGACTCCGGACAAGATGGACCTCCGACCGAAGCCGCTCACCCGACTCCCTCGGCGGAGGGCCCCCAAGTGGACCCCCAAGTCGATATCCTGGATCCATGACTCCAGAACCGGCCGAACACCAGTCTTCGGCGCCCCGGGTGGAGCGCGACGCACCAACTGCTGCGAAGCTTCCCAGATCCTCTTCCCGCCGGCGATCCCTGGCGGGCCCCCCGACCGGATCTTTACCAGAGTGCCCCGCCGCTAAGTCCACTGTACCGATGACAGGACCCTCAGCTGACGCCACCCCAGAGATGAGGCATCGCCTGCTGTGCTCTGCTGGGTCCGCCCGCTTAACTGGATTCCTCCCAGGCCGAGCCGCACGAGACCACCCAGACGAACGCGCGGTCCGGCCTGAAGGGTCCCGTGAGGGGCTCCTACGGCGTGCGCGGACCCGTGGGGTTACCTCAGGGCTAAGGCGCTCCGGAGGGCGAGTCCGGCGCCTAGATGAAGCCCCCGGCCCAGAGCCCACACCCGGAGAGGCAGAGGCGCCCGCAGCAGCAGCTACGGATGCCAAAACTCCCTCCCCAAGTGCGCCCCGTTCCTGGTTCTGAAGCCAGGCTGGGTCTCGTTCCCCCGCTGCCTGTCTGAGCTGCGCCAGCAGCTGCTCCACAGCCTCCACATTAGCCATTTTCCTCACACAGTAATCCGTTGGTGGCACAGGTTTGAAAAATCCCAACTGCCTGCCTGCGCGCGGCGCGGGACGCGGCCTTACATGCCGGCCCCGCCCACCTGCCGCGCTAAGCTCCGCCCCCTGACCTCGCGCCACTGCAGGCGCGCCGGGTCATGTGGGGCCTACCTCTACGGCTGCGCCCCCGCGTCCGGCCCCGGCCTTTCTGGGGTACAGGACAGATATAGTCAATGTCCAGTTCAACTAAAATGGTGGTTGAAAGACTCCTATTTCCGGTACTTTTAATCTGTGGGTCAGACAGGTTTAATGATCATACTGCAGTACAGGACAGATATAGTCAATGTCCAGTTCAACTAAAATGGTGGTTAAAAGACTCCTATTTCCGGCACTTTTTAATCTGGGGTCATGCAGGTTTGGGGCTCATGCTGTGGCCCAGGACAGGTATAGTCAATGTCCAGTTCAAATAAAATGGTGGTTGAAAGACTCCTATTTATGGCACTTTTTAATCTGTGGGTCAGACAGGTTTAATGGTCATTCTGTGGTACAGGACAGATATAGTCAATGTCCAGTTCAACTACAATGGTGGCTCAAAGACTCCTTTTCCCAGCACTTTTTAATCTGTGGGTCAGAAAGGTTTAATGGTCATACTGCGGTACAGGACAGATATAGTTAATGTCCAGTTCAACTAAAATGGTGGTTAAAAGACTCCTATTTCCGGCACTTTTTAAATCTGGGGGTCATGCAGGTTTGGGGCTCATGCTGTGGCCCAGGACAGGTATAGTCAATGTCCAGTGAAACTAAAATGGTGGTTGAAAGACTCATTTTTTCCGGCACTTTTTAATCTGCGGTCATGCAGGTTTGGGGCTCATGCTGTGGCCCAGGACAGGTATTTTCAATGTCCGTTGAAACTAAAATGGTGGTTGAAAGACTCCTTTTTCCGGCACTTTTAATCTGGGTCATGCAGGTTTGGGGGGCTCATGCTGTGGCCCAGGACAGATATAGTCAATGTCCAGTGAAACTAAAATGGTGGTTCAAAGACTCCTTTTTCCGGCACTTTTAATCTGTGGGTCAGACAGGTTTATGGTTATACTGCGGTACAGGACAGATATAGTTAATGTCCAGTTCAACTAAAATGGTGCTTAAAAGACTCCTATTTCTGGCACTTTTTAAATCTGGGGGTCATGCAGGTTTGGGGCTCATGCTGCGTTCCAGGACAGGGATATTCAATATCCAGTTCAAGTAAAATGATGGTTCAAATCATACTGCCTTCTGGCACTTTTTAATTTGTGGGTGATGCAGGTTTAAGGGTCATGCTGTGGTACAAGACAGGGATAGTGAATGGTCTGGGACATTTTTTCTGTGGCTTTTATAACCTAAGTGTGTTGCTTAATATGTAGCATGTATCCATTTGACTGTTGTGGATGTTAATTCCAGCTTCTCCAGCCCTGTTTGGGTGTAATAATGAAGGTGTTGTTCCTCTCCCATAGACTTTAATGGTCATCGGCGATAATCTATTATCGACTATCGGAAATCGTCTTGATAATTGCCGATATCGACTATCGACTCGATGACGATAGTCAACGTAATCGCTCATCACTAGTGACAACTACTGAGGTCTTAGAGACAAATGTTTTTAGCAGTGAAACTATATTAGGATTTGTAGGACAAATACGATATCTTTCGGACTAGAAGACGCACTTTTTTCCCCCCAAACTTGGGGTAAAATAAGGGTGCATTTTATAGTCCAAATGTGCTCTCTCAGGCTGGAAGGAGGGTGAGGACTATTGATGCCGTGGTATTTAAGGGGTTAAACCCCGTTGCCGGCTTCCCACAGCATCGCTCCTCTACAGGCTCCTGCGACTATACAGTACAGCCGCCAGCCACCGCTAGCAGCAGGGATGGAGTTGGCTCCGTCCCTGCTGTTAACACTTTAGACGCTTCAGCGATCGCAGTCGCTCCTTCGTCTGATCACTCCCCGCAATGTAATTGCAGGAGATATCGGTTGCCATGGCAGCACGAAGCCTCATGTAGGCTTCCGCAGCTACCATGTATGTACACCTGTTACACCCTGCCTATGGCAGAGTATAACAAGTAATGAATGAAAATCCTGTGTACAGCAATACAATATTATTGCTGTATATAGGACAAGGCATTTTGCCCTCTAGGGGTCAAGTACCTTAGGGGGAAAATAAGTATTAAACTAAATTTAAAGTAAAAAAAAAAAAGAAACAAGTTAAAAAAAAATTACAGTTTAAATCCCTCCCACTTTTGCCATTTTACAAATAAAAATAAATAGTGAAAAAGTTACACATAATCGGTATAGCTGCGTCCATAGAAGTTCAATCTATTAAACTATAACATAATTTATCCAATATGCTGTACAGCATAGAAGAAGAAAAATTCCAAACTCCAAAATTGTGGGGTTTTTTGGTCATTTCATATCCCAAAAAAATTGGAATAAAAAGTTATAAAAAAGTAGCATTTATTTCAAAATTCTACCAGTGAAAACTACACTTCAGACTGGACATTTTGTTTTAAATTCTTTTTTTTCCCCTATTTTCCTCCTCTAAAATCTAGGTGCATCTTATGGTCCGGTGCGTCTTATAGTCCAAAAATACGGTATATCTCCACTGTAGAGCTAAAAAATACTACAAATTCTATATGAACAGAGGATTTATACCTATATATCACTGCAAATAATAATCCCTGTTAAAACATAACTTTTACTAGACTATTTAAAATATTAATATCTAAACCCCTATATATTACCACTGCATACCTAGATGATACGCATACTGTGCACTATCTGCCAGTGGAGTAATCGCCCCGATAAAGAGCGGCTTCCGCTTTAATGACAGACAATATCACTACATGCGTGTATAACAAACCTTTAAATCCCAGCTATCCCGACGCGTTTCCCCCATACAATTCTAGGGTTCATCAGGGGATTCAAAATTTTCACTTGGAAAAAGAATTACGCTATATACAACGCATATACTACAAC
>JAODAL010078301.1:0-12962 GCA_025379985.1 Phyllomedusa bahiana
ATTTTTCGGCCCGGCGCCAGATCCCCTGGCAAACACATGCCCTCTACCGTGACAAATCCGTTCTGCCCCCCCTGGCCCCAAAAAGCCCCACCTAAAAAAGCCCGATACAAGGGAAAAACATCGGGCCTTCCACTTCTGACAGCGAGTAAGGCTCTTGTCCGCCTCATCCTCCTTTCCTCCTGCGAGACCCACGGTTCTAATTCTTGTTCCATATAAATATGCCCACAATGGCATTGCTGACAATGCCATCGCCTGATGACCTTTTGGGTTTTGCTTCTTCAAAACTGAAAGGGATTTTTGCAGAACCTTCACCTGCCTCCACTCTCTATGGCATAACACCCCAAGGTCCGCACCATTGCTTATACTGTGACACTGTGTGCCATGTGACACTTCATATTGCATAATGGCATTACGCTGCTGCCACAATGTTGAGCATGGGGAGGGTTAAATTTTTAGCATTTTTCACATAAACCATGAGATGGTTGAGGGGGAGGCCCGATGACCTAAAACAACCCGTCTGCCGAAACATTTAAAAATGCCGAAGAAAACTAAGCCCACCCTTCCCCCACACAGCAAACCCGGGGTACGCTTGAAAAAATTTTCTGAAACCAGGTTCGGGATGGTGTCGGGCAGGATTGTGCCAAAGTCTCCAAATTTAAGGGCACAAAGGCTTGTTTTCCCCTTTTTGTCGCACAACCTTGCCTGGCGCGGTTTAAGCACCCGGGCCCTTTGGGTGGGTCTGAGGGGCAGAGCTGTCCACAGCTCTTGACCTGTTGTTGAGGGTCTCCAAGCACAATAATTTCAGAACAGCCTTTTTCCTTTGGACGTTTTCACCCATCGAGGTTGTGGATCTGGAAATTACACCACCCTGCAGTTGGAAGATGTCCGCCCGGCCCCAGATCCACACCCCAGAGGCACGTCATCCACCAAACTCATCCAGTGAGCATCAGTGAGATTTATCACCCTTGACCATGCTTTCCCAAACCAGTGTCTGTAGGAGAGGACTTTGGTGGACACAGACCCAGCCAAAGCGTTGGGATTTTTTTCTGCAAAACCGGTTTCCAGGGGAGGGAAAAGCTTTTTTTTGGCAAAGAAATCCTGCCTCAACTGATTTTGGGAGTATGCCAGGGCCCCTGATGTGTGGAACCCACGTGTCCAGAGCAGACAAAATCACCCCCTTTTCCCCTTGATTTTTGAAATCCTTCTAACCCCAACCCCCTTTTGTCATGAAAAGCCTTGGGGAAAATGGATTATTGTTTATTGGGGGGGGCATTTGGCCTTTTAGGTTGCACTGATGGGTGAAGACACTTGTGCGCGGGATTTAGGGGGAAGAGGAGGTTTAAAAAATGTGGTTTCAGGTTTTTTTTAAGCTTGAAAGAATGGATTGGTGTCGATCTTTCCCCTAAGGGAAAAGCACAAGGAACCCACCAAGCAAATGACAAGGGCCGAGGAGTCCTGCAAACCTTTATGAAAGTGCTCAAATTTGGGGTTTGGGCCCGGAAATTGGGGGGGGGGGGGGGGGGGGGGGGGGGGGGGGGGGGTGGTTTTTAAAAAATAAAATTCCAAAAATTACCTTTGGCCCCCCCCTTCCCCCCTTGGTTCATCTTACCAAAAAACCCCTTTGTTTTTCCCTTCATGTTTAAAAATATAAACAAACCGAAAACGGTTGGTGTAATTTCCCCAAAAAGGTTTCTGCTAGCAAATCAAATATAAAAAAGATTTCTTTTTTTATGGAATTTTCTTTGAATGGTCTCTTTTTCAACAGCACTTGTCAGGGAACAAATGTAAAACTGAACATTGGGGTAATCCCCAAAAAGGGGGTTTTTGCTAGCAAAAAAGTATAAATAGTTTTTTTTTTTATGGAAAATTTTTCCCGGAATTTTGGGCTTTATTCAACAACCCTTTTCAAAAAAACCCCTTTCCCAAAAAAAACCCTTTCCCAAAAATAGCCGCTTTTCCTGTGGGGAAAACGCTATTTTAAAATTTTTTTTTGCCAGCTGGGAAAAACCCGCAACCCGAACAAGACCGGGAGTTTTGTTTTTAGTAAAGAGACTAAGGTGGAAAAAGGAAATTTAAAAAGGACAGTGCCAAATGACATACACATAAAGGGCCCGGGCTTGTGAATTTAGCAGCAATTTAAATCCCAAAAAGCCTTTAATAGTGAGGTTTTTGATCAACCCTCTGTGCTCTGCGTTGATTGGCTGGCCGGCAAAAGTGGAAGAAGCTGCTGAAAAAGACGCCAAACGGCAGTGCCAAGACCAAAAATTTTTCCAGTTGTGGCAAACTGCCCCGGCAAAATACCAAAGTTCATGCCCAAATTTAAAATTTTGCTGAACGGTTTCGGCTCAACACTTGTCCCCGGGCCCCCGCCTTTATCCAGCTGGGGAAGTCCTCTGCCCTTAAATTGGGGGCCGGGGTTTAGGGGAACTCTTGAATTTTGGGAGGGGGGCTGGGGGCCTTTTTTTAAACTGGGGGCACGGGAATTGGGGCATGCTTTTTACGCGTTTGTTTCCCCTGCTCTCTTTTTCAAAGATGTTCTGCAGCTGCCGCCTTGCTTTTCTAAAAAGGGTTTTGCAGTGCTAGGAGGGCATTGGGTTTGGTGTCGAGGGGCTCCACCCGAGCTTACCCAAACTTTCAAAAAGAAAGCCAAGGGGAAAAAGAGTGGCCCCCCTGCAGAAATTTGGCCCCTCTGTGACTGGCCACTTTTTGGAGCCCGGCTTGGGTCCCCCTCACCCCTTTAAGCCACCACGTAGTCTGGTCTGGGGGTGTGCTCCTTTTCGCCATAGAAAAACTTTTCCATCTTTTTCCTTTAAGGACTACAGCTTTGGGCCCGTTGGTTTTTTCTTCCCTGCCCCCGACCCCCATCCCCTTTCAACCCCAGGTTACTTTAATCAAAAACGCAACCTGACTGCACCCAACACCTCATATTTTTCACTTTTCTGTCTTGTGTTTTAGCTGATCTTAAGACCCCAGCAAAGGGAAAAAGCCACTGCTGGTAGGGCCTTAGGGGCCCTTGGAGTACGGGCCCCAAAACTTAACACCAAATTTTTTTTTTTGACCCACCCCTGCTGCCCTCAACTGTCAGGGAAACCAGCCCAAAGCCCACTCGAGGGTTTATGGCCCCGACCCTTTTGGTGTATCGGGACAAAGGGCACCCGAAAAATGTTTCATTTGGTTTTTCCCCCCGTTCCCCAAAAACAAAACAGGGAAGAGTCTTGGAGGGGCGAGAGGATACCCCACTTAAACCCAAAACCCTGAACGGCTGAGAGAGATCCCTTTTCCCCCCAATTGGGAAAACAGAGCCCGTCAGCCCACAGAATGCCATCAAATTTTTCCCCCCCTTAGCTAAAAGTCCTTACGACTTAAAGCCCAAAGGGCCCGGAAACCCGCCTTGGGGGGAGCTATAATTTTTAGGAGACCAAGAATAGGGGGCACTGAGATCAATGATCAAGACAAAAAGCTAACCCCGATTTAAAATTTATAGATTTAATTACCTTGGGGGGTACACCGAAAAAACCCAAAATATACATATGGGAGCAGAGTACAGGCCCCGGGCTTTTGAAAAATTTTTCCGGGCCCCCTTTCCCTGTTTTCTGCCTCATCTTTTAAACAAAGGCCCCTTTTAAAAAACATTGAGAAAGTTGAGATAACACTTGCGCCGTGATATCACGGTGATTAAACCCGTTTTGTTTTGTTTTTGCTACATTTTGTACATAGGGGGAATATATTTTTAAAAAATTGGTTTAGTGGTTTTAAAAAATGGGGTAGGTTAAAAGAGGCAGCAGATGTGTCTAATTACCTTGGGTTATCCTTGTACTGGCCTAAACTGGGGTGAATGTGGCCTACAGGTTCTGGACGCTCCTGTATGCTCGGCGTAACCCCTCTCCAATGGAAACAACAATGATCAAAGCCAGGTTTCGACTTAAAACAGTACTTGGACAGTCCATGTTGCATCCCCTTTACTCCTACTGTCACACCCTCTCATGCCTCTGGGTCGGTCTATACTCTCCTCCCTCTCAAGCCATACCGTTTCTTGGCTTGAACACAAAATGGGTCATACTGCGTCAGGGAATTGGGACAGACCTGAGATATTTATACCATCAGAACTGGATGGGCCTAAGCTACAACCTGGTACCAAACGCGGGCATTCTACTTGGTTTCAAATGCCAGCTTTGGGTTTCTCCCTTCCCAATTGCCCAACAAACACAGGAGTGACAGCTATACATGGGGGAAGTTTAATATTTAAAATATGAAACTGTGGTGGACCTGTGATGCATGGTTCTCCCAAAAACCTTATGAAATATCAGCACCGCCCAGACTCATGACTGTTTGCTAACCTCTTTGTTGTTCCACTTTTGAACAGGGTCCTGGGAAAGGTACTAATGAATTTAAATGAGAATCTGTTGATGTGTCGACCTCCCCTGCTGGACTGGCTTCCTATGGAAGGAGCATTTGGGCATTGCATCTGAATTGGCGCCATGTGCCTAATTAATGCTTCCTGGTGACTATTGAAATCTGAGTGAGTTTGTAGTTGTGAGGGCTGCAGGGGTGGCTTGTCATTTTTATGTCATGTTCCTCACTGCCTAGGAAAACTTGGAACAAATATTATCAACTCTCTGGCTTCTTAATTAGCCCCATATTCAGTACAAGCCACCAAAATGTTTTGACTTCTGGATATGGGATGGACCCCCCAATCAATACAAATGATGCAAACTACCACATATACACTTCTGAATAAATGCACAACACGTCATTTTGGTGTTAAATGGCTACAGCTTTATTTAAAGACACATGATTACTACAGTCACAGTAAGGAGTCAGGTGAAAACTATGTATTTGGATTCACGGATACTGTGAGATCCCCCAGCTGCCTATCATGCAGCAACCGGCAAGACAGCAATCAAGGGGCGGCATGTTCTAGCCTGACATTCTAGTAAAGCCAGTCCACTTCCAGGGCACCAATAACCCTACCAAAGATCCTCACTCCACAGCCAAGCCGCCCCTGTCAGATCATTACCATATCTTACAGTCAAGCCTCCAAAGCTCAGCCTGTCCACCGCCATTAAAGGGGTTTTGCCATGATCTCATTTCATACCTTCTGCCTCCAGCTCTTCAGCTCTGTGTGCTCAGAAGGGGGCGTGTGTGATTTGTCTGAATTGTATATCATGTGACCCAGCAGGATGACATCACCATGCCTTTCCTCTCTCTAGTCCAAAAAAGTCTGTTTATGTAAAGAGCTGTGAGTAGCTTCAATGTAGCTCAGAGATAAAGCTTTTGTCTCACAGCTCAAGGGTCCCAGGTTCAAATCCTTGTAGGAACCAAACCTGTGGATTTTTTTCTCTTTATCAATGTACATACCTCATTGAGGTTTCTTTTTTTAACTTATTTGCCCTCTTTGACTAATTACTAAGGAGTACAGAGGACAGGAGTAGGATGACAGTACCTGGGGTTTGAACACAATAGTGCCTAGAGTAAAGGTGTGTTGGGATGTCTGACCAGGACGGAAGTCTCACCCGGGTGTATCCCCTGGAGAGGAGCTGAAACAATGGATCAAAAGGGGGCAGCTAAAATAAAAACGGTGCAGAATTTTTTAAAAAAGAGAATGGTGAAAAATTTTATTATTTAATTTGAAATCTTCCCACTAAATTTTTTACTTCAACAAAAACCCCTTTAAGAAAACAGATTATATTAGTTTAAAAAACTGTTTCCCCATAACTTACCGCAATTTGCCACAAAAAGGGGGTTTTTCCGAGACAAAGTTCTTAACTTGTTGCACAGGAAATGTAACAAATCAACGGAGTCTAAAGCTTGGGGGAGAGAGGGGTGGGGGCCCTTGAGGATTTGGGGGAATCCAAGGGAGCGTCTCAAAAAAAAATGAAATAATAAAAAGTAAAAGGGGAAATTTCAATACAGCAAGAACAGCCTCGAAGCACTGTCAGGAGGAGCCTTTCTGCTAAGTACTAATGAAACAAATCACGGAGCTGAAAAAAGAGAGCGCCCACAGCCAGAGCCCAAAAAATGCTGGGATCCTGTGGACATGTTACTGAAATAAAAAAAACTATAACTTGTGGTTCTATATACAAAAGACAACACCTTTTACACGCAGCTTAAAAAAACTTCTTCTGTTCCCCGTCATCAAAATTTAAAGCAGTATTAATCACACTACAACCCGTTTTTCTGTATACAAAAAAAAAAATTTTTACCCGGTGCCTTAAAAAACTTCTGCACTCGTCTCCGATAAAAGCTCTCTTGCGCAAGCCCCTTTCCCCTCCTTGTTTTTTAGGTGTATTAATAGAAGTTTGAAATAACCAAGGGGATGTAAGGAAGGCGTCTCTCTCAGATGCAAATTTTTAATGACATTATTTAGAAAATGATTAAAAACCCCTTTTGGAGGATCCCAGTCAAATTAAATTTATGGGAAAAAACCCTTTAAGCCCTGGGCAAATCTTTAAAAAAATTAACTTTTTTTATTATTCATACTGTTGAGCGATTGTGTCGTTATCGAGTCGATAGTCGATTTCGTCAATTATCATGATGACAGCCAATAGTCGATAACAGATTATCGCCGATGACATTAAAAGTCTTGGGAGAGGGGAACAACACCTTCATTCTTACCCCCAAACGGGGGAGAAGGGGAAATTAACATCCACAACAGCAAACGGTAGTGCACTCTTAGGCAAGACAATTGGGAAACGGAGTCACAGAAATAAATGACGAGTATTCACTACCCCTGTTCTGTCCCACGCATCCCCTTTAAAAACCTGCATGACCCACAAATTAAAAATGCCAGGGCAGTATTAATTGAAACTTTTCTTTTACTTGAATGGACACTGAATCCCTGTCCGGAAAGCGCATGACCCTAAACCTGTCTGCCCACAGAATAAAAAGTGTCTAAAAATAAGTCTTTAACCCCAATTTTGTTGAACTGGACATTAACTTTTACCTTCCTGGACCGCAGCATACCCTTTAAAACATGTCCTGGGGGGCCCCCAGATTAAAAAGTTTCGGAAAAAGGAGACTTTGAAACCCCCATTTTATTTGAAATAGACATTGAATAAACCCTTTGGACCCCCAGCAGACCCTTAACCTGTTGATTCAGATTAAAAAGTCCCCCGGAAAAAAAATCTTTGAACCACCCTTTTTGTTGAACGGATTTTGCTATCCCTGTCCTAGACCGCGCATGACCCTTAAACCTTTTTTACTCACAGATTAAAAAGTGCTGGAAAAAAAAAGGAGGCTTTGAACCACCATTTTAGTTGAACTGGACATTGACTATGCCTGTCCTGGACCACAGCATAACCCTTAAATCTGCATGACACACAGATTATAAAGTGCCTGAAAAATTTGTCTTTGAACCACAATTTTAGTTGAACTGGACAGTGACTATACCTGTCCTGGACCGCAGCATGATCCTTAAACCTGTCTGACCCACAGATTAAAAAGTGCTGGAAAAAGGAGTTCTTGGAACCACCATTTTTAGTTGAACTGGACATTGACTATGCCTGTCCTGCCCACAGCTTGACCCTTAAATCTACAAGACCCACAGATTAAAAAGTGCCGGGAAGGAAAGTAGTCTTTGATCCACCATTTTAGTTGACCTGGACATTGACTATGCCTGTCCTGAACCACAGCATAACCCTTAAATCTGCATGACACACATATTATAAAGTGCCTGAAAAATTAGTCTTTGATCAAAATTTTTTAGTTGAACTGGACATTGACCTATACCTGTCCTGGACCGCAGCATGATCCTTAAACCTGTCTGACTCACAGATTAAAAAGTTCCGGAAAAAGGAGTCTTTGAACCACCATCTTAGTTGAACTGGATATTGACTATCTCTGTCCTGGAACGCTGCATGAGCCTTTAACCTGTCTGACCCACAGATTAAAAAGTCCGGAAGAAAGTAGTCTTTGAACCACCATTTTAGTTGACCTGGACATTGACTATGCCTGTCCTGGACCGCAGCATAACCCTTAAATCTACATGACCCAAGATTAAAAAGTGCCGGAAGAAAAGTCGTCTTTTGAACCACCATTTTAGATGAACTGGACCATTGACTATGCCTGTCCTGGATTGCAGCATGACCCTAACCTGTCTGCCCCACCAGTTTAAAAAAGTGCCGGAAAAAAGGGAGTCTTTGAACCACCATTTTAGTTGAACTGGACATTGGCTATACCTGTCCTGTACCACAGCATGACCCCTAAACTGTTTGACCCACAGATCACAAAGTGGCACTATGCTGTTTTTTTACATGGACTGTCATTTAGTATATTTTTTGGTAACTAACATTCGTTTACAGAATTTATTTAGGGAAGTTTTATTTATAGTTTTACATTATTATCATTTTGCTTTTTTTCAAGTGTGATAACATACAACATACACCTCTCCCTGCAGTTTAAAAGTTTTTTTTTACACGTGTAGTTGTGTTAATTCGTTCGCACACCCATTAAGCAATAAAAATGTCCTAATTTTCCCCCAAAACACTTCTTAGTTGAGATAGACATTTCCCCTCCGGCTTCTGAGAGTGATTTCAGAAAATTTAATTCATTGCTTTCATTTTTCCTCAAATAATTCTTCAGTGATTAGGGACGGGACCCCCTGGAGATCAAATGATGCGACCCCCATAGTGACTCCAGCCCCCGAAAATTTTAAGCCTCAAATTGTGCAATTTGTGTCTGGCCCTGGAGCCCTTTTTGACACTACTTAACCGCACAGAAATCCCCTTTTTCAAAATCTTATTTTTTAGAGAAATTTGAAGCTCTCCTGATTGCCCCTAACTGTGATAGCTAGTGCTGCCGTCAGTCATCTGTTAACACGGATGTTCAGCTGCTAGGGCCAAACTTACAGTGGGTGCGATGAGAGCCCAGGCTAGCGTCCGTCATCTATTAACAATGAAAAAATGCCCTTATGACGCAGCAATGTAAACAGTCATGCTGAAGCAGAGTGCGGAAGCGGAAATGTGAGCTAAGACCTCCAGCCTTCCTCAGTACACAGTCAAGACCTGGGTAGCGCTTGCCCCTCCGTATGAGTGTGGACCAATTGAGCTTAACTTGGAAATGCTGGTGGTTGACGCTCCTGTTCCACCCAGATTCCCTTTTCCTTGGCATTCTTTTTCTCGTTTTACTCAACGTGTTGGAGGAAATTGTTTCTGTTCTTGGGGTGGCGAATGTGCTCCATACTCCATACAATTCAGAGGAATATTTGTATCAGCTATTTTGCACATGCAAGTTTTTTAGTAGTTTAATTCTAGAAAACACATTTTTAAAATAGGATGGAATCCCATCATGGCTTACTTTCTCTTTTTTTTAATTGTATTAAATGGGTTGTCTCACTAGGGGGATTGTAGCTAAGTTTAAAGATTTGCAAAAAAAAAGTCATTTTGAAATATGGTCCATTAACGTGTCCTCCCTTTTTCCTGTTTTTGACAGCACAAGCCCAAAAAAATTAAAAACAGACCCTTCACCCATGTTGACATTTGTGAAGAAAGATGTCTGTTAGAAACCCATTTTTATATAGGCCTGTAGTATAGCTGTTTTACAGCAACTGACCCCAAAAATTAAAAAATGACTTCTCACCCACTGTTAAAAATTGTGCGGAAGAAATCCCATTAGAAGCCACACTTCTGTTCCCAAAGGGGCCTTGATTACGCTGTATCTCGCCTATGACCCCCCCAAAAACCCTGATGTTGCGAAAAATTTTAATGAAAGAAACGGGGTAGTTGAATAAAAGGTATTTTTTCATGAAACCCGTACAAAATTTGGGGTATTTTCGTTCCTCCCGCAAAAAACCCGCAAAAAGCCTTTTGGAATTTGGGAAAAAATATTTGCAGTAGGGGAAAAGATCAGTTAATTTTTTTTTTTTTTTAAAAGGAAAAATTTCTTTTGGAAGCGGAATGTGAAGTGACGGAAAAAATCGGTGACCTGGGTTTTTTGGGCCCCCAAAAAACATATCAGAAAACCCAAATGCCTGATTCATTTGTTTGAAAGTAAAACGATCCACATTATTGGGGAAAAGGGCCGTATGCGTTTGTCTGTAATGACCCCCCGGCTGTGCTAAAAGGTTTTCCGCTAGATATGACGCTGGCCTGCCTGGGCAGGACAACCCCTTTTAGGGCGGGGGGCGAGTGAGTCGGGCCATTCGCCCATTTGGGTTTACCCGGGAAGTCGATTGGGCCCGGGGAATATATCCAAAAAATGGTTTTTGATACGCACCCCTGATCTTAAGCCAGTGTCTGTGTGTTCTTTGGGGTGCCCTTTCATTAAAATTTTGTTGGTGAGGGGGGTAAATTAAGGGGTTGCCAGAGGTCACCCCTTAGGCTTCTTGCCCCAATGCCTTTTGGCCGCTGCGAAATACTTGGCACTTAGTGCTGTTTTACGTTTCTGGGCGTTGTTCCACCGTAAAATTTTAAAGCGTGAAGCAGAAGCAACAAATTTTCTCCAGTTTATCAATCATCTTGGGGCTCCCCAATTCCCGCAAATTTTAAAAATCTTTTGGGTGGGGGAAAGGGAAAATGCTGAGTTTTGCTTTTTAAAAGGGGGTTAAAGGGGGGTGGCCCCCCGTAAATGTTTTTTCAGTTTTATGGGCTTAATGCGAGGATCCTTTTGGGGAAAAATGGAGCACCCAAAGCACTCAGGGAGAGATGGACCCCTTGATTTCCAACCCTCTGGGTCGAGGGGCACTTTGCAAACGATTTTCCCCCCCCGCCCAAACTGTGAAAAAACCTTTTTTTTAAAAAAGGGGGAGTAAGTGTGTAGGAAATATTTTGCTTTATTCAGCTTCAACACCCCCACTTCCCTTGATCTTACCGAAGCTGGGCGCGCCTTGCACTTGCCCGGACCCCGAACCATTTTTAATGAAAACGAAAAATTGTTTTAAACTGTGGGCCCTTTCTGGTTTAGATGGAGAGAAAGGCTCTGTGTCCGCATCTGTGTCCGTCTCCTCCTCCGCCCTGGTGGGACCTGCGTTTCAGATTGCCAAACGATTTTTTCCAGAACTAAGATACCCAATGCTCATGCTGAAGGGGCATTGCCCGCACTGACCATTTTGGTGGCTTTTTAAAAAATGGCAAGGTTGGAAGAGCTCTTTCACCTCCCTCCACTTCGGGGGCCCTTCAACACCCCGAGGTCCCGCACCGCTGCTTGTCAGGCCATATGTCACTTCGTACTGCGTAATGGTATTGCCCTGCTGCCACAATCGTTGGAGCATGTGGAGGGTGGAATTCCAGCGTGTTGCCACGTCAACAATGAGACGGTTGACGGGGAGGACGAGCTGACGCTGTAACGCAGCCAGCCGGACCAAAGCAGGGTGCGAACGGCGGAAGTATGAGCTCAGACCTCGAGCTTTCCTCAGCAAGCAGTCCAGACCTGGGTAGTGCTTTAGAAATTTCTGGATGACGAGGTTCATGACGTGTGCCAGGCAAGGGATGTGCTCCAGCCTACCGATCTTAAGGGCGGCCAGGAGATTTTGACGGTTATCGCACACCACCTTTCCTGGCACAAGGTTCTTGTCACCCAGCCAGCGCTTGGTCTTGTTGCGAAGAGCCGTCCACAGCTCCTGACCTGTGTGTTGACGGCATCCAAGACAGATTAATTTCAACAAGGCTTGTTTTCTCTGGGCACGTGATGCTACCAGTGGACCTTGGGGGAAAGAACCCTGCACCATCCCTGCTGTTTTGAAGAGCGTGCGCCGAGCCTGAGAGCCGCCGTCACCACGAGAGACATCCACCCAGCTCACCCAGTGAGCTGTCACAGAGAGATAGAGGCCTTGGCCGTGCTTACTAGTCCATGTGTCGGTGGTCAGATGGACTTTGCCGGACACAGATGCAGACAACGCGCTTGAGATTTTAGATGACACATGGCTGGCCAGGGCAGGGACGGATTTTCTGGAAAAGAAATGCCTGCTCGCCATCTGGTGTTGGGGGCAGGCAAGGGCCATGACGTGGCAGAACCCATCTGTGTCCACCAGACGTAAAGGCAACATTTCCAAGGCCAATAGCCAGGCAATGCCGACATTCAGGCTTTTGGCTTTGGGATGGTTTGGGTTAAAGTGTTTCTTCTGCTCCCAAACCTGGAAGACAGAAGGCTAGCTGCTAGACTGGCCGCTGTAGGGCGTGCAGGTCAAACTGGTGGAAGGAGAAGAGGTAGGATGGGTCTCTGGCGGTGGTGGTGGTTCTCGGGCTATGGTGGAGGCTGAAGCGGAGGCTGATTCTTGCTCATGATGCAGAGAGACATGGGCAGCTGAGGAACACTTGGTCGTGGCGGAGGATGAGGAGGCAGAGACAGAGTGTGTGACAGTGATTGGAAGCCTGGGATCGGTGTGGCCTTTTTTCACCAAGTGTTCCCTCCATTTCAACTCATGCATTCGCTGCGTGTGACTAGACATGTTGGTGGTGGTTAAAAACCTAAGATTCTTCCCTATATTGAAGCGTTTACGGCAAAAGCGGCATATGCATCGCTGGGTGAATCAGAGGCTTGATCGAACAAGGCCCAGGCTTGAGAGGTCCTGGACCCTTTTGACGGAAATAAGCGAGGAGCAGGATTTCCGCTGATCATGGCTGGCGGAATAATCTCAGCGGACTTGTGCGACCGCCCTCTCCCTTTTTGAGGCGGGACCCGTACTGACACTACCCCATCGTCTTCCTCCGCGTCCAGTGATGAAGCGCTCGCAAGCAAATTCTACTGAATAGACCACTTTGGATCCACAATGTCGTCATCATCATCATCATCATCATCTACACAGGTGACTTCCTCGTTCTGACATTCTACATCCTGGAGCTGCAGGCTACAAACAACAGGCACTGCAAGGCGTTGCTGACCGCCCGGGATCTTTGCCAATTGACCCGCTTCCTTCTCTTCCTCTGATGGCATCAGCGATTGGGTGTCAGAGCAGACAAAATCATCCTCTTTGGCCTCTTGATCTTTTCAAATGCCTTCTGATCCCAACCGCATTTTGTCATCATTGA
>JAODAL010078302.1:0-12961 GCA_025379985.1 Phyllomedusa bahiana
CAGAGGCGGGGAAAAAAAACGCTTTTTTCCAACCTAGTAGTTCCATCCCTTTTATTTTGCGGGGGGTTCATCCCACATTCCAAATGGCCATGGACTGATTTTAGCCCCAAATCGAAAGTATGTGGCAGCAACATAGATGAATTGTCATTTTTGCCTCATTGGGCGGTATGTTAGCAAGGTCGAGTCACCCTAAAAGCCTTAAGGGAAGGTGGGTTTCGCAACCCAAAAAAAAGTGATGGGAAGGGATTTACCCAGGTAGTGGGGTACCAATGGGAAGAGGGGAAGCATAGTTAAAGTGGGGCCCTTCGAATTGACCCCTTCAAATTACTTAGGGAGGTCGGGGTTTTTTGGGTGATTTGTGGGGGATACTAGAGATTCATTCCAGATTTGCAAAATTGTGATTCCTTGATGTGTTAAAAGGCAAAAAGTCTGCAGTGATTTAGTGGTCGCCTTAAGCGGGGAATGCCTTTCAAACCTCAAAGCCCCTGCTGAGGAATTGTGTTAATGTTTTTTTCCGATGGATGTCTCTGATGTGGTTTGGGTGCAGTTATTTTCCCAAAAAATAAATGGGAAAAAGCCCACAATGCATCTGAGCAGGAAACTGCCCCCATGGGAAAAGTCTGGCCAAAAGTTGGCACTAGACTCCCCCCGAACTTTTTTGGGAAGGGTTCAGGTTTTGTAGACAATGACCACTGAGGGGGATGGTGAGAAAAAGGGAAAATAATGCTCAAGTAATTTTTTGTTCCTTCCTCCCAAAACTTCTATTTAGTAAAAATTAGAACCGCAAACTTAGGGGAACTCAAATATTAAAGATTCACTGCATGGCAGCGGGAAAGGGGCCAAAACCTGGTTTCGGTCAGAGGGGGGTATGTATAAAGAAATATCAAGAAGTGTAAAGATAGCTGATACGTGTCACAAAGTGTATGACCTTGGTGAAGTAACGCTGGCATTGTGTGTGTCAGTGGATTAGGCTACGGACACTGGTAGTGATAGTTTAGCTGCAAAGCAGTTATCCTGGCTGGATTCCCTGGAGTGGCCAATGTGATGGGTAGGAGGTCACTCAACTGTATCTATAGTGAGGATGGTGTTGTCAATCCATAAATCCACACCATAAAGAAATTGTGTTTTACTAAAATTAACTTTGTAATAGATACTGTTAATAATAATAAACACGAGACGAGAGACGCATATTAGAAATTTAGAAAAAAAATATATTACTCAGGGACTAGATAGGACCATAGATTCCACTTTTAAACTATCCTAAATCTATTATCCAAACAACGGTGTAGTCGCCCAAAAAGGGGACCCGTCATGGAACTAGACCCTATCGCACATCTCTATCCCTATTACAAATGTCACTACATGTTTCGTGTCCCCTCTCTCTCTCATCTGGGGACTAGTAGGGAAAGCAACTACTTACACAAATCCATATAAGAATATACAAAAACTGCTTCTAAAAGATAGGTAGTAATATGGCAGATACACATAAAATTCGATACCACAGTGGACCTGATAGTACCATGCATGCCACCAGAATTTGATCGTGAACCAAAAAGTAGTCAGTGTACCAATACTAATAACCCAATACCCTCATAATGAGTGTTTGTGATAAAAAAACCTAAGCACGCTTACCATCTTCATTAGCCCAAGGAAAAACATCATTGAGCTTACAAATTAGCAGTAAACAATCAGGGCAAAACCCTATCAAAACTATGGTATCCCATGATAAGGATCATCCAGTTACTCTGCAGGCATAGTCATCGACCATATGGGCAGCGTGTAATGACATGTCCTCATGTGTGGAGCACGTCCTCCCTGTATGGGAGCTCGTCCCAAATGCCGTAGTCGCGTGGTGAAGGCGCAAGCATGACTCTGATGAATCGCGCTTTTTAACCCATCTACTCACGTCACTCTTCCGGTCACGGGTCGCGTCACCAGTACTGGCGGGCGACCAAGAGGACCCGTAAACTATGCAGACATGTATACACAGGTAAGTTGCAGCCGGGCCACTCGCACGGTCCGGCCACAGGTAATGTTGCGTTATATAAGAGAAACCTGTTTGTTATGGTAGCGATCTATCACAGTACTCCAATCCCAGATCCCAAATTAAAAAGTTAAACACTATTGTGGTAACAACATCATGATACAATAGACCAATGGTATAACAGAATTATCAAATATGGGAGGACCACACAACCATAAGAGAGTAATCAGTACAAGAGTTAGAACATTTCACATATTGTATAGAATAGCTAATTAAGCACAAAATCAAGACGCTCATTTAGGCTCCGTGGGGCCATTGTTTTGAGCATGAAAATCCACTTGCATCTCCCTGTAACAGGAATCTATCCAATTGCCACCCGAGGGGGGGGGTTAGCACCCTATCAAGTGCCATGAATTTCATTTTGCTAATTCAGTCTCCACCATGATGAATTTGCTCCTGACGTTGCTACGGTGGTGTCATTATTATTTCTAATATCATTGAGGTGCTCACCCAACTGCTACGTAATTCTCTGATGTTTCCCGATATACTCGAGACCGCAGGACACAGGTACCTTGTAGATAACTCCTTTACTCCTACAATTAAGGAAAATGCTTGATCTCAAAATCTTATCTATTACATTGCTGTGAAAGATTTTCCATCCTGTATAGAGTCAAAGCCAAGCAACCACTTAAACCTAAAGATGCAACACAAAAGTTGCTGCAGCCATGTTTTAGCACACTTCTTCTCATAGTGGCTGTGCGGTACCATCTATCCACGAGATTTCTCACGCGTCTATTATGTAATGTGGGGATAATCACACAAACCTTTTTGAGATCATTATCCAGTATTAAGAAATTTCCAGTTTTTAGAGATAAGTCTCTCACAAATTTTCGTTGGCTCCGTCAAATTGCCAACCACCTAAATTGTTCTATCTGTTTTAGGTTTTCTTTAGATACTAGAAGATTCTCCCTCGGACATTTGATAGCATTTGATACGCTTCTTTAGTTGGTTCTATCAGGGTGTATGTTTCCCGTGGGTCCTGATATCTCAGCCTCAAAGTTGAGATTGTTCTTTTTAACTTCTGATGGATTCGAACAATTGTCGCACTTGAGTTCAGATATGACACTTGGGATTCCCTCTGAGTGGACGGATGACTTACTCTCCCTCTCAAAGAGGGACTCTCGTAGCTGTTGATTTACGAAAAATGTAGTTTCAAGGGTTTAAACTGGCCGTTTTTCCTGATCATAATATCCAAAAATGGAAGAGTGCAGGGATTAAATTCACATGTAAATCGTTAAATTCCATAGCGTTATTTACGATTCAAAAAATTACAAAATCCCCTGAACTCATTTTTACAAGCATTGTACTTCCACAGGATGAGGACTTCATCGATGTACTGGTTCCAAAAATGATTGCTTCTTGTTCTCAAAACGTGTTATTCTCACTAAAGACGTACCTATCCTCCCACCAGCCCAGGAGCAAGTTTGGTAGTACCGGGGTGTCGCTAAGAACTGACAATGGGCCGTGCCCCTGAGATGGGTTTTTTGGGGGTAGATCTTATTATCAAAGGTAAAAAAATTCTTTGTGAGAATAAACTGTTAAAAGTCGTAGAATCAAATTTTTATGTTCAACAAATTGGCAACCCCCTGGTATTCAAAAAAGATCTTTCCGCCTGTAATCCACAGCTATGGGGTATTTTATAGAATATAATGCCTCATGTCTTTACTTGCCAATTGGAATGATTCAGGAAAAGAAATCCCCTCAAATTTAGGTGGAGGTGTCCTTAGTATCACGAGTATAAGATGAAGAGTTTGACAAAGGGTGATAAGATCTTATCAACAGTATTCACCCACTGTCTGGCAATGACTTCCACTCCATGACACGATCGGTCTACCTTTATGTGGACCGTTCTTTTTGTGGACTTTGGTAGGCCAGTATAATTGTAGCTGTTTTTGGAAATTGTGGGAAGCCATATAAGCTAGTTCTGCTCTACTAATCAGGTCCATTCCTTTAGCTTCCAAATGGTTGAGTTCTTAACTCATTGTGATATAATGGGGGGGGGGGGGGGGGGGGGGGGGGGGGGGGGGGGGTGTGGGGGGGGAGGGGGGGGGGGGGGGGGGGGGGGGGGGGGGGTGGGTGGGGGGGAGGGGGGGAGTGGGATTCTTTTCTAATAAATTTAGTAAACCTATCCTTATCTTTAAGAATCCCAAGGCCACATCTACACTTAATCCACAGTATTCATGATCAACACATTTACCCACCCTTATCGGAGGCTTAATGGTGATCATTGTATCCTCAGCCAAAGATCTAATACTCAGGTACTCATTTTTTTTACAAGTCCATTTTATTATCACAACAACAAATTTTTTTCCAATTCTTGACAGTGAAGTTCTAAAACAAATCAAGCATGTGGTATCTCAGCTTGTGGGGGTGCCCAATGCTTTTGTCTTAAGGGCTGTAAAGGGCTCTTTCCTATTGATGGAATCACAGTTAAACTCTCCTATATTCAACATCCTCGAGCATCTAATACTGGTAGCACATATCAACACTGCGTTTTCTGATTCTTGGGCATCAAAAACATTTTTATAACCAGTATAACTTTTGTGCGAATCAATGGAGGATCCTTCACCCAATGAATAAATTAAATTTTTCAGTGGGACAAGAAGGGGAAGGCCTTACTTAAAATCGAATTTCAGACTATCAAATTCTATCAGAAAGGTTAATCACTTTATTACATTTTCTCTCATCAACCAATTATATCAGTTTATGTTCTCCAATTAGTTGTCCCCTTGTCTATAATTAGAGATCGGGCAAGGGGGTTACCTCTTTACATCATGTTTAAGAACGATTTTAAATTCTGAGAGGGTAGGATCGTCTTTCCCTAAAAAAGACTGTTTCTTCCACGACCCTACCCCCTCCTGGCATGATCTCTCGACCTTGGCCTTCCCGATTATTCATCGTTCCCTTATCAGAATCAGAGAGATCTGTATTGGTAGATGAAACTATCAGTCTCTGGCACGAATTTAGGATTTTTTTAAAGGGGACGAGTATATTACTTTTTTTTTGGTTTTCTTTAAGTCGTTAAATGTCTCTTGTTAATTGTCGTTGTTTCTTTTCTTTGATGTAATATTGATTTAACTTTCTATAGTGTTTTGAAGTTGTTTTCTTTACACTAAAAGTCATTTATTGCTGAAGTCCTAGTTACCTCAATTGTCCTTGAGTTTCTTATTTAGTGTTCAAGGTTAGAATCTTTCTCTTCTAATTATAACCGCATAAACTCAAGGGAGATGGAGGTAGCTAACTTCTCCATTTATTAAAAATAGCTGTTGTCTTTAACAACTAGATAGCTGGCCAAGTGCTTATCCTCAAACCACATGGCACTATCCCCTGCTGATATGGTTCCAACTCTGTACATCCCTAAATGTGCTAATTGTTCTTTTAATATCTTGGTTAAATCTCTAATTGGCTGCCTTAAAGTTGGGTTGAACTTATTCTGGATAAGTTTTCCTAGAAAAAAACGTTCTTCACTCCAGGGTAAGTATTGATTGGGATCTATAATAGCAGACTGAAATCCTGCCATAACCTGGAATAACAAAATAATATCACAAAAAAAGAAAAAGGGGAATTTTTTCCAATACGGACACTTCTATAGCAAGTATCCAGCACAAAACACAATACTATATATATCCCACACCCTAAAAGAAATTGTGTTTTTACTAAAATTTTAATTTTAATAGATACTGATAAAATAAAAAACAAGACGAGATACGCATATTAGAACTTTTCTAGAATAAAAGATATATCCACAAGGACTAGAATAGGACCATAGAATCCTATTAAACCTATCCTCAATCTATACCAAACCACGGGAGTAGAAAAATTTTAAAAAAACTCGCCCCAAAAAGGGCGCCCCGTCCGGAAACCTAGACCCTAACGCACACTATCCCTATAACAAATGTCCCAAAATGTTTCGGGTCCCTATTTCACCTCCTCAGGGGAACTAGTAGGGAAAGCAACTACTTACAAATCCAAATTAAGACTATACAAAAAATGCTATAAAGTAGTGTATAATAATTGCAGATACACTTAACATCGATACACCTAGGGACCTGATAGTACAGCAGCACCGAAATTTGAGTGAACCAAATGTAGCATCATGTTTCCTATATAATAAACCAATTCCCTCATAATGTGAGTTCTGAGAAAAAAAACCTTAAGCACGATTACATTTCTATCATAGCCAAGGGAACATCAAAGAGATTACAATTGTATTAGCGAGTAAACACTCAGGGCAAAAACCTTCAAACCTGGTATCCAATGATAAGGATCATCCAGTACACTGCCGGCATAGTCATCCGACCAATGGGCGCAGGTAATTGACATGTCCTCATGTGTGGAGCACGTCCCTCCTGTATGGAGCTCTGTCCCAAATGCGCTAGTCGCCGTGTGAAGCGCCACGCCATGCTCTGATGATCGCGCTTTAAACCATTACTCCGTCACACTTCCGGTCACGGGTCGCTGTCACCTGTATCTGGGCGCGACCAAGTGGACCCGTAACTAAGCGACCGGAATAACAGGAAAAAGTGACAGACAGGGCCGCTCGCGACAGACGCCACCAGGTAATGTTGCGTTATAAGAGAAACCAGTTTGTTACTCGGGTAGCGACTATCCACCGGTACTCCATCCCAGATCCCAATTAAAAAGTTAAACACTATTGAGGTACAATTCATGATATTGGGAAGGAGGTTCAGGCTTGTGTCAGACAATTGTTAACACTGAGGTAGGTATGGTAAGAGAAAAAGGAAATTATGCTTCAAGTCAATTTTTTGTTCCTATCCCTCCAAGACTTCTACTTCTTAGTAAAATATAGAACCTGCAAGCTATAGGGGAACTCAGATATCAAAGATTCACTTTTTTTTTTGGGAATGGCAGCGGAAGGTGCCCAAAACCCTGGTTTCGGTCAGAGGGGGATATGTATAAAGTATCAAGTAGCTGTCAAAGATAGCAGATACGTGTCACCAAAGTGTCTGACCTTGGTGAAGTACGCTGGCAGTTGTGTGTGTCAGTGGCCATAGGCTACTGACACTTGGTAGATGATAGTTTAGCTGCAACAAGCAGTTATTCCTGGCTGGCTTCCCTGGAGTGGCCAAAGTGATGGGTAGGAGGTCACTCCCACGTATCAAGTGAGGCTGGTGTCAATCCCCATAAAGGCTGGGCCTGTAGGTCTGAGAGGAGAGGTTTGCTGTAATGTGATTTCTAGAACTGGGAAGGAAGGAGACCACTCCTTGCTAGTGTGGGTGTGATAACCTCAAAGTTGGGATTTGGAGTTTTTTCCTGCATGCTAGCAGGTGGACTAACCCTCTGCAGGGCTGTGAGTTATCCAACACGGACTGTGTTAATTTTATGTTTTGAGCAGAAGTTAAGCCACATATTTTGAGTTGTTTTGTGGCTGAAGAAAAGCCAAGGACATTGTGATTTTCATACCCACAACCCCTAAATGGTAACAACAAAAGCTACAGTTCATACTGCAACAAGCCTTTATATGGAGAAAAAAGTTGTGGATTTTGGATATGTGGCAAAATTAAATTAACCTTTTTTTCATAAACCATGTTTTTCTTTAACTTTTTGCTTATTTTTCACCCAGATTTCTACCTATTAATGTCCTGTACTGTTCTTTTTGCTGGATGTTTGTACAGTCCACGGTTCTACTTACTAACTTGCTTCATAGAATATAAAGTGTGTTTTTATGCAGTATTAATAAAAGGAAGGAATTTAAAGATTTTTTCTCTCCTATTGACTTTTTTTAGGCATATCTAATTAACTCCACATCACTAGACTTGATGTCGTATGGCCTCTTTTGATTGCTGAAGCTGTTTGCTTCACTTGATCGTCAGCCCATTGCCAGTCTAATTTGTGCAGAACGATAAGTGTTGTTGTACTGTTGTTCTGGATATACAGCAATATACATCCTCAGTCTGTTCCATGTGGTCATTAAGGCCTGCAGCGTGTCATTATTAACTCAGTCATATGTCAAAACGACTTATCAGGGGTTGTCCCACTTTAGGGTAATTGATGTTATTTCAGGAGAGTTTTGGAGTCATTGTAAGACAGGCTTCAATCTATATGACATTGAACTTTTTCAATTTAATTTTCTTTATTTTTGCTTTAAGTACTCCACCTAAATTAAAGGATTAGTCACAATGCAGAAGGATTGATTAACAATTTTCTACAGTTTTATCTCTATTACTGCTCTGTAGATCTATGTATGCCCAAGGGAACATGGCAAATCAAACAGTTTGTGATTATTCCCTCCATCATCCATTTTGCTAAGTGGCTACCCTCCTCACATACACATTGTTATTTTTCGGTCCCCAGGTGTTGAGTTAATACGAAGACAGCCTTCTCTAGGGGGTGCGATAATCAGTTATCCTGGGTCCCTTTAAAGAGCAGATGCATGTCCAATGATTTGCTTACGACCAGTGGTTTTAGATTTAGGCGTTCGCAGTGCTGCGCACTATGTAACAGGTCCCACCTCGGCCACTCTGGCTGCATTGCTGGGTCGTTTTACGCAATAGCTGCCTATGAGCAGAGCAGGCGTGTCAGAGGGACTGATCGGCTGGAATACACTGATCCTGGCTATTCACATCGCAATGTAATGATTCATTGCGCTGCTGCCTGTACTAGAGCCCTAAGTCTAATATCTAGACCAGGCGTGTCCTGGAGCTGGACGGCGTGATGAAGTCACAGCCACACACTCCAGATCAATTCCAGGCGGGGAGAGAGAGTGAGTATTATTTTATTTTTTTTTAATTGGAGGGCTATATATACCTAACTAAATGCTGGGAGGGCCTTATAATACCTACCTATTAGAGGGTCTATGTACCTTAATTACATATTGGGGGGTCTTTATATTATACTTAATACTTACTGGGGAAACTCTATTTACTACTATTAGGGGGGCCTTTATACATATATTCTTGGGGCCTTTGTACTTAGGTTAGTGGGGTGAGAATTATATACTACGGGTGACCCTTATATTCCAACCCATGTTCCTTTTAGGGTCGGTTAGACCCAAAATTAGTCAGTTAAGAGGCAGTCTCTTTTTATTTAGTAAATCCCAACTTTAGTATACGGGTTACGTCAAGACCTATTGTTGGCACTATATAGCTACCTATTGGGGGGCCCTTTACTGAAGGAGGTACTTTACCTACTTTAATAGGAAAAGTCTGCCACTTATCTGACTAATTTTTAGGGTTTATAACTAAAAGGTGCGTCTACCTATACGCCTGACTTTTTTTGGGTGTGTGGGTGGTGGGGTGTGGGACGGGTCTATATATGGAGTGTGTTTCCTACCTAATGGTGGCACGATAGGGGCCATATAGTGGTTCGGGGCACTTTCATGTCATGTTGGTCTTGGACTGGATGAAGAAAGAAAAGAAGAGAATGACTCATCAGAAACAGGTACCTGTGAGTCCCTAAATATAACTGCATGTAATACTTATTTGTCTGGCTGTTTACTTTGCTATTCAACAAACTATATGGTAACTGGTGGAGTAATAGTGGTATTAAGTGTAACAGCTTACATTCGTAACTGTACGGATGGTATTTTTCAGAACGCTTTATGCTGGTGATATGTGGTGTTGATGTTGAATGTGTAACGTATTAATAGGTGCTTGTCTTTGTTGTTATGGTATTATTGGTCTTGGGATACTTGTTTTGCTCTGAACAGTGTAGTGGTGTTTAGTCGACGTAGTTTGGTGTGATACATGGTATTAGTTGGTTCTTGTATATCGTGTTATTGGTTAATATTGGTTTCTTTTTGCACGTATTCTTGTGTGGTCTGTATTTATATTGGTGGTATTAGTCAGTGCTGAATAATGTGGAACCATGTATAATACTGACAACAGAATAAGATAAGTCTATTAAACTGTTCAGTGTTATACTCCCAACAACAAGATAAACCCAAAAACAAAAGCACAGTTGTATTTTTTTCCATTTTTTTTCTTGGGGGTGGGAGAGGGAAGAGACACTTTTCGGTGTTAACCTTGTTTTTCTTTGGCCCCATTTGAATTAAATTCCTTCTATTGGACTATACCTTTAAATAGAAATAGCTTTTCACAGCGCAGATTACACCAATATTCACAGACATAGTCATGTCTAGTCGAGAGCTGTCAATGAAAGAATTGGTCAACAGACAAGTGTCTGGAGGTGGTAGGGGGCTCTAGCTGAAGTTTTACACTGGGTCACAGGGTATTTAGGCTACCGCCCTGCTTCTGCACCATGTTCTGTGGCGCTTAGAATATTTAGAGGACGTATTTGCTAAGTATTACCGCCTGAAAAAAAGGATTCTTAGATTCCAGTTTAACAGCCAAAGTTGTATCACATACTTAATTTGTAATTATATATCAAGCTGCAAATAATGCAAACACCTATCTCATATTTTTAATTTTCAATCTAACCTGTATATACATAAAAGCAGTTAGATGACAATGCATAGCACAAACAATTGTAAGTCCATTTCGATATCACAACACATAGTTGCAGTATCTCAAAAGTTGAGAATACACCCTCACATTTTTTTGGTAAATATTGTATTAGATCTTTTCATGGACAAATAATGGATGATATGACACTTTGATACAATATAAGTAGTTCAGTGTACAGCATTGTATTACAATGTAATTTGATGTGCCCTCAACATAACTCAACACACAGTCAATACCTCTTTCCCGCCGAGACCTATTTTTTTGTTCCACGCCCGTATTTTTCCCTCCTCACCTTCCCAGTGCCATAATTTTTTATATTTTTTCTCCTAGCAAATGAATGGGTTTTTATTTGCGAGACACGATGTACATTATAGTGGTGTTATTCGTATTAACCATAGAATATATGGGAAACGCTGAAAAAATTTCTAAATGAGGCAAAAATGTGAAGAAAAATCAAACTTGTTCCACATCTGTGGGAGTTTTGTTTTTAGGGGCGTTCAATATTCAGTATAAATTAAATGTTTTTGTATTCTACAGGTTGATACGAACCTGGAATATCATACTTGTTTTGTTTTGGTAACTGTGTGAAACAAAAAATGTTAAACATTTAAACATTGTTACATTTTTTCTAATTTTTGCTTGCAGCGCATTTTGCGCGACAATAACTTTTTTGACTAACATCTATGAACTTAGTGGGGAGCATTTTTATGGTACCAGTTGTAGAAAACAATGCACTTTTTCAATCACTCTTATTTAAATTTTTAGGGTGTACAAGATGGCGGTATTACTTTCCTGCTTCAAAAGGAAGTAGTTGCTAGTAAAAAAGAAAACATTGCGGCGATGGAAGCCTTTACAAAGCTTCTAGATGCCATGTTTTGCGCGGCATCTTAAAGGGTTAAACAGCGTGGGATGGAGCTGGCCACTATGATTTGTACTAATACGTCATATGTCGGTGAGGGGTTAATGTCTAAACCGTTGGAAACAAAAGATGAATTACACCCCTAAGTGAAAAAAGGACAATTGCCTTCTCTTTTCATTTTTTTTCCCTTGTGCCAAATTTGCCATTCTCCCTCCTGATATCATGGGAGTCTTTAGTGTTTCAAAACGTCTCAGGCGTGAGATGGGGAGCAGGTATGTTAAATTTGGTGTTTTCGCCTCTCACATTCTTTCATACTGGTAAATGGACGTTCAACATAGCACCTCATAGCAAAAAAGAACTGTCTGAGGATCTGAAAAAAGAATTGTTCTTCTTCATAAAGATGCCATAGCTATTTAGAAGATTGCCACAGCCTGAAAATGAGCTGCAGCATGGTGGCCAAGACCTATAACAGCGGTTTTACAAGACAGGTTTCACTCAGAACTGGCCTTGCCAATGTGCCAAATGATAATGACCCCACAAAACCAATCATCCAAGGATGCCCACTGCCTTCTAAAGAAAGGGAGGGTAAAGGTGCTGGACTGGTCAAACATGTCTTCAGACCTAAACCCTATTGAGCATCTGTAGGGCATCTTTCAGCGGAAGGTAGAGGAGCGCAAGGTCTCCAACATCCACTAGCTCCGTGATGATGTCATGGAGGAGTGGAAGAGGATTCCAGTGGCTGCAACCTGCGAATTTCTAGTAAACTCCATGCCCAAGAAAGTTAAGGCAATGCTGGAAAATAATGATGGCCACACAAAATACTCTTATATTATACAAGCTGTACACTGACTGATTTACATTGTTTCAAAGTGTCATATCTTCAGTGTTGTTCCATAAAAAGATGTAATACAATATTTACAAAAATGTGAGGGGTGTACTCCTTTTGTGAGATACTGTGTATACACCCTAACAAGGGATACAGTGAACATATAAGCTTACAATTCATTACAGCTTAATATTAATCCATTAGAGGCTTTACACATAACAAAATGCACAAATAACGTAACATAATAAGGAGTTTATTTTGGGCGGCATAATATTACGTTACCTTATTTGTGGATTTCGCTGTTATGTGTGGAGCCTCTAATGGATTGATACTGAGCTGCAATTATTGTAGGCCTATACTCTATATTCACCATATCCCTTGTGCTTATATTTATAGTGCCATTCACCTGTAGTCTCCTTACAATTGTTTCGCTACGTTCTTTTCTTTCATTTGATTTTATGTATACTTTTTATTAATTTGATTTAATAAAGACAGTTTATACTATAGTGGACTTTTGTTTATGGGTGTAGCATCATCAGTTCTTTAGACTATTCTTTTTATTTCTTCACCTCAAGAACTATGTGGGGTGAGCTGTAGTTTCTATTGGTACCATTTTGGGGTATATATGACTTTTGGCCGCGTTTTATATCCCAATCTAATGGGGAAACAAATTGACCAACTGTAGTGTAATTCTGGCCTTTTTCTTTAAATGGTATTGGTAAATAAGTTTATAAATGCCGATTCGCATTACCTTACAATGGGACATGTAAGGCACACAGATTTCAATAGGAACACAATAGCTTTTG
>JAODAL010078303.1:0-12961 GCA_025379985.1 Phyllomedusa bahiana
AGTACTTACCTTAGAACCCCCATTTATTGGGTTTCCCTAATTTATCCAAAATATACAGAAAAAGGGGGAAAAAAATTTAACTCAGAAGAAAAACAGAAACATGGCTATACTCACTGCTAGTAAAGCTGAAATGAGACTGAACACGGCATAAAGGCAACATAGGCCCCCATGCTATTAAAGAAAAATACCCAGGTGCAGCTGATTGGTGGTAATCCATATATCTCTCCACTAGGTGGACAGAAAGCTGCACCTAAAATTGACATCTATTCACATAGCATGCAAAAAAGCCAAAAAGCCACAGTACCATACGTTGGGAGACTAAACAGATGCACAAATACCCGTAAGACAGACGCTCGCACACCTTCCATGCATGAGGGGGGCGGCTGCTGGTATTCTACTTGCATCCAATCTCCAGTACTGTTGGGCAAAAAAACTATTTTCACATACTGGAAAAATATCAAATATGAGGTATTGGTTAACATAATGGCCACTATATTGTAAGCCTGCAAGCCTCCTTCACGGCTCCTCATTTATTGCAGGTCCCTACACTCCCTTAAAATCACAAAATATACAGAAAAAAGGGGGAAAAAAATTTAACTCAGAAGAAAAACAGAAACATGGCCATACTCACTGCTAGTAAAGCTGAAATGAGACTGAACATGGCATAAAGGCAACATAGGCCCCATGCTATTAAAGAAAAATACCCAGGTGCAGCTGATTGGTGGTAATCCATATATCTCTCCACTAGGTGGACAGAAAGCTGCACCTAAAATTGACATCTATTCACATAGCATGCAGGCTTACAATATAGTGGCCATATGTTAACCAATACCTCATATTTGATATTTTTCCAATATGTGAAAATAGGTTTTTTGCCCAACAGTACTGGAGATTGGATGCAAGTAGAATACCAGCAGCCGCCCCCCTCATGCATGGAAGGGTTGCAATCGTCTGTCTTACGGGTATTTGTGCATCTGTTTAGTCTCCCAACGTATGGTACTGTGGCTTTTTGGCTTTTTTGCATGCTATGTGAATAGATGTCAATTTTAGGTGCAGCTTTCTGTCCACCTAGTGGAGAGATATATGGATTACCACCAATCAGCTGCACCTGGGTATTTTTCTTTAATAGCATGGGGGCCTATGTTGTATCTATGCTGCATTCAGTCTCATTTCAGCTTTACTAGCAGTGAGTATGGCCATGTTTCTGTTTTTCTTCTGAGTTAAATTTTTCCCCCCTTTTTCTGTATATTTTGTGATTTTAAGGGAGTGTAGGGACCTGCAATAAATGAGGAGCCGTGAAGGAGGCTTGCAGGCTTACAATATAGTGGCCATTATGTTAACCAATACCTCATATTTGATATTTTTCCAGTATGTGAAAATAGTTTTTTTGCCCAACAGTACTGGAGATTGGATGCAAGTAGAATACCAGCAGCCGCCCCCCTCATGCATGAAAGGTGTGCGAGCGGCGGTCTTACAGGTATTTGTGCATCTGTTTAGTCTCCCAACGTATGGTACTGTGGCTTTTTGGCTTTTTTGCATGCTATGTGAATAGATGTCAATTTTAGGTGCAGCTTTCTGTCCACCTAGTGGAGAGATATATGGATTACCACCAATCAGCTGCACCTGGGTATTTTTCTTTAATAGCATGGGGGGCCCATGTTGCCTTTATGCTGTGTTCAGTCTCATTTCAGTTTTACTAGCAGTGAGTATGGCCATGTTTCTGTTTTTCTTCTGAGTTTGTAGTCCAGACTGATGGGTCAGATATAGGGCTTGGTGTGGTAATGTCACAAGACATAAATGGGGAAGAGCACACAGTGATATAAAAAAATTACTCTATTGTGGAGAAGAGTGCTTGGCCATTAAGTGGGCATTGGATGCCCTTGGGTCTACTTACTGGGTAGACTGTTCAAGCTGGTGTCTGACCATGCCCCGTTAAAGTGGATGAGGTTAAAAAAAGGGAACAATGCCAGAATAACATGCTGGGCCCCTTGGTTTTGGGCAGAGGTGGGGTATGTGACAATGCACAAGGCCTGGTGATCGAGGACCGATATATGTCACAGGACTACAGGAGGCATATATATATATGGCTATAAGGGCAATACACAGGGTTAAAGGGGGCATATACATGGATACAGGTGCAGTATACAGGGGACATATATATGGCTACAGGGGCAGTATACAGGGCTACAAAGGGCATATATATGGCTACAGAGGCAGTATACAGGGCAACATGGGGCATATATATGGTGTGACAATGCACAAGGCCTTGTAATCGGGGGTCAGTTTGCAGGGCTGAAGGGAGCATATATATGGCTACAGGTGCAGTATACAGGGGGCATATATATGGCTACAGGGGCAGTATACAGGGCTACAAGGGGCATATATATGGCTACAGAGGCAGTATACAGGGCAACATGGGGCATATATATGGTGTGACAAGGCACAAGGCCTTGTGATCGAGGGTCAATATGTGTCACCGTGGTTCAGGGCCGCGGTGAAGTAAGCAAGAGTAATATAGGTCTGTAACTTTAGGTTGCAGACATGTTGTTTATTTTAGCATAACTGCTTACAAGCAGTGGTATTCTGGGACGGTTTTTTTTACTGTAGCAGTCTTAGGCTATGTTCACACGGCTTAATTGCGGGACGTAATTTCGCCCGAAATTACGCCGTGTGGAGGGGGGCGGTGGGATCCGGGGGATTTAACGGGGGGCCCGGGCACTTCGCCGGGCCCATTGACTATCACTGCTAGCGGCGCGTATACGCCGCTAGAAAGTGACATGTCAATTTATCTCCCGCCCGGCGGCTTCGCCGGGCGGGGGAAGAGGAGACGTAATCCATAGTTTCTCTATGAGAACTGTGAATTACCGTAATAAATGGGCCGTTTTCGGCCCGTAATTGGCGCACTTCGGCGCTTAATTACGGACCGAAATACGGCCCATTTTAAGCCGTGTGAACATGGCCTTAGAGTTAGGAGGGATGACTACTCCCACATATCCATCCAGGAAGTCAGGTGTGTTGGGTGTGGTGTGTGACTCCAAGCCGGGAGTTGTAAAGGGAAGGTCTGCTGTACTGATCTGTCCAGAGAAGCTGGACAAAACCATCCTATGCATTGGGAGAGACTGCTATGGTGAGCCTAACCAGTTTACGTTAACCCTTTTGGAACCTGATACAAGGTTATCTTTCTGTTTGTTTGTACCCTGCTGAAGAAAAGTCTTTTGTGTTACCTGTGCTCTTGTTTAATAAAACCCGTTTAATTTGAACTTTGCTGTGTCTGTGATCCTTGTGACAGAGCTGACCTCCACAATGGCTACAGGGCTAGTATACAGGGCTACAGGGGGGCAGTATACTCCTACAGGTGGAATGTATGTGGCTAAAGGGGGAAGTATGTAGCTACAGGGGGCATGTACTAGTATATAAAGCCAGAGGGGGCATGTATACACCTACAGGGGGGCTCTATATACCTACTGGAGACACTATATACCTACAGGGGACCTGTATACCTAACAGATGCTCTATAGACCTACCTACAGGGGTATACCTTGAGGTTTTTTTTATACCTACCTAAAGGAGGCTACCTACCTACAATGGGCTTTTATATCTACCAAACAGGGACCTATATACCTACTACGAAGGAGCTTTATCTATCTGCCTACCTAGTTTTAGGGATGTGTCTACCTATTGTATTGGGGGTTTACTTACCTACTATATGGGTACAAAAAAGATGAAAATTTGATACACAAATGGGACCACAAAGGGGTCATTATTATCATCGGGGGCACTATGGATGGGGAGTTTGTACCAATGTGGGAAATGGTAGGCAAATGCTGGAAAAGTGAGGAGTCTGATTTGCCTGTGTCTTAAATTCTGCAGGGATGAGTCATAGCGGTCTGGACAAGATGAAGAAGAAAAGGGAGAGAGATTAACTCATCAGAGAAGGGAATGGCTCATCAGAGAAGATATCTCCTGTGAGTCCCTGTATGTAAATGTACTGTAATCACTTATATGTGTATAGAGCGCATGCCTACAACTGGTATCTACCACTATATGGTCACTGTATGGCTGTAACATTGGTTGTAGTGTAATGGTTTATATTCAGTAATGGTATCGTATATTATTCAGCCAGTATAATATGGTGGTGATATGCTGTCACGGTGTCAGTATGTGGTGGTGCTATGTGGTCATGGTGTGGAGGTATTATTCAGTCACTATGTGGTGGTGGTATATGTCCTTAGTGAAATTTTTGGTAATATTAATCTTGGGATAAAATTCGCTAACTGATGACCATTATTTAGTGGAGATATATATATATATATATATATATATATATATATATATATACATATATATATATATATATATATATATATATATATATATATATAATCATTTGGGGGAGGGAGGTCCATACTTCTTTAGACCTTTTATGTTTATCACCTGGTGTCGTGCTGCAATTAGTTGAGGGCAGGGACGTAACTAGGGAAGCCTGGGCCCCAAAGCAAACTTTTGGATGCCCCCCCCATCCCACCACGAAAATTTACCTGGACCTCTTAAGTCATGTAGTAACTAGATAATACAAGGAGTCATTACCTCACCATAGATATAACCATCACACTGCTACCAGACAAATCCCACTATACCAAGACTAACATTACCAATAACACTACTACATATGGACCTGATTATACCGCCAGAACATGACCACAAATTACCATCACCTAGTGAATGAATAAAACTCCTGAATAAAAACTCCTGAATAAAGATCAATATTCGTGCCATGTAGTGGTATATACCAGTGTAGACATGTGTCCTTCAAACTGTATATTACCTCCATATAGTGACCATATAATGGTAGACACCAGTGTACACAGGCTCTGCAGACTATATATTACCACCATAGAGTCACTATATAGTGGTAGATAGCAGTGTACACAGGCTCTGCAGACATATAAGTGATTAAAGTGCAGTTACATCTTGTGACTCACAGGTGACATTTCTCCGATGAGTAGTTGACTTTCCCTTTTGCTCTGCATTCGGTCCAGATCGCCATGATGACCCTTCCTGGCCACTTGTCCCTGAAGATTTGGACACAAATATATTACAATCCTGACTTTTCCAGCACCTCACTCCCTGCCCCCCACCTCTGTACAAACATCCCAGGGGTGGGAGAGTGGGTACAGGCCATAGCTTAGAGGCCCAGTCTCCTAGAGGGGAGGGGAGGAACAGAGGATTCAACCCCATATAGGTAGGCCAGTAGGGTTTAGGTAGCTATAGTGGGCCAAACAGGTAGGCAGGGTTTAGGTAGCCATAGGGAGCCATATAGGTAGGCAGGGTTTAGGTGGGTTATAGGGGCCATATAGGTAGGTAGGCAGGTTTAGGTAGCTTTAGGGGCCCCACATAGATAGACAGAAAGGCTTTAGGGGGGCTATAGAGGCTATATAGGCAGGCAGGCTTTAGGGGCTAGATAGGCAGGCAGGCTTTAGGAAGCTATAGGGGCTATATAGGCAGGTGGGCTATAGGGGGCTATATAGGCAGGCTACAGGGGGCTCTAGGCTATATAGGCAGGCTATAGGGGGCTAAAGAGGCTAGATAGGCAGGCTATAGAGGCTACAGGGGAAAGATAGGCAGGCTATAGGGGGCTACAGGGGCTAGATAGGCAGGCTATTCGGGCTATATAGGCAGGCTATAGGGGCTACAGGGGCTAGATAGGCAGGCTATAGGGGCTAGATAGGCAGGCTATGGGGCTAGATAGGCAGGCTAGAGGGGGCTACAGGGGCTAGATAGGCAGGCTATTGGGGGCTATAGGGTCTAGATAGGCAGGCTATTGGGGGCTATAGGGTCTAGATAGGCAGGCAGTGGATTTAAAATAAGAAGTCACTTTCCTCGGTCCACTCTCCCCCGATGCGCCGCGCTCCAGCCCCTGTTCTCAGCGAGGGCGGCGCAGTGATGTGACGTCACTGCGCCGCCCACGTGATCACTGGGAGCCAGCAGGGGAAGTAGCAGACCGGAGCGAGCGTCGCTCCATTCTGCTACCTCCGGGCAGTGCTGCCTTGAACACTCGGGCCGGAGGGCCCGAACGTTCAGAGGCAGCATGCGCCCGGCCCCGCAGCTCCACGCCAACCGCAGTGAACTGTATGTTCACTGCCAGCGGACACAGGAGCGGCATTACCGAGGGAGCAGATGTAGTAGCAGCTGCCCCGGGGCAAGGGCCCCCTGAGGACATGGATCCCGAGGCAGTTGCTACGTTTTCTACCCCGGTATTTGCACCCCTGGGTGAGGGAGACTCAGGATCCCAAATGTGATTACAGGGTAGTGTGATGATGTCATCACACCAGTCTGTATAAGTTGAAGGAGACCGGTCAGGACACAGTACAGGTGGCGGAGGCAGGGAGGAACAGGGGACCACTATAATAAACTTCTCTGGTGGGCCCTAGGCACCCCAGTCCTACACTGGGTAAGTGTCAGAGGAAATAAGAATTGGGCTTCCTGTAGTTAAAAAAAAAAATAATAATCCTTCCGACAAAGATGTCTTGCACCATGTTGCACTTCTATTTTCCTATGGAACATACAGGCGGGTTTAGTTCATCTGAATGTGTATGTTTATACAGTAGAGAGGCTGAGGGACACTGAACATGTGTACAACCAGTGTTAAAGTCAATACTCCCATCAAAGCTTTCTAGCGTCTGAATTTGGCAGTGAGACCTGGGTGCTGCTCCCTATAAGCTAAGCAGTATGTATATTAATATAAAGATGCCAGATATTCTGGACCAAATATCATTCAGTCAACTAGTATTAAATATCATCCAGGCAGGGGTGTCGCTAGACAGTTTTATCCAGGGGAACAAGTCCCAGATAAAACTGCCTATGCCCCGAACCTCGCCGGGCTCTAGGCCGCTCCAGTTGGCCTGGAGTGCTGACAGTTTCTTCAGATGTATGTGCGTCTGTTACCTAATTATATGTATACTGGGGGCCCTATTACCTGCCTGGCTATATACTGGAGGCCATATTACCTGTCTATATCTATACTGAGGGCCATATTACCTGCCGAGCTATATACTGGGAGCCATATCACCTGCCTAGCTGTATACTGGGGGGCATATTACCTTCCTAGCTGCATACTGGAGGCCATATTACCTGCCTAGTTATACATTGGAGACCATATCACCTGCCTATAAACCTACCTAATAGGGACCTATAAAGGAACTCCCCATGCCCTACAGCAGGCACCTGGATTTTCTATCATAGAAAAGCCAGTTGCTGTGGGGATGGGGCGTCACTATGCTTTCCTGTGTAAACCCCCACTAGGAAGGGAGCTATATAAAACACCCATTATGTAGGTATATAAGTACTGGAAAAGTGAGGATTCTAAAATGTTTGTGTGGTAAATTCTGCAGAGAGGAGTTGTGGCTCGGAGAAGTCGTCATTCAGTGTAATCACTTATATTTCTGCAGAGCACCTACATAAAACTAGTAATCCTTCAAAATTACAGGGTCATCGCCCTGATATGGGCGATCGCACAACCGGCTCTCCCTTTAGAATCCTTCAATATCCCTTAAGATTAAATAGCAATAAATAATGATCATAAAGCCAAATATAAATTTGCAGAGAATAGGTTCTGATGGGAGAAAACACATCCTGACACATTTCCCTTACAAACGTAGGTTCATCAAGGGACTTAATTCCAAATAATGTGTAAAAAGCTCATGCAACAGGGTATGATAGTCACGATATTATGAGCCAAACATATGGGCGTGACCAAACAACATACGGCCCGTACATGGCCACATCAGTTAAGTCAGTGGTATTTCTCATATGAGCATAGGTATAATAAATAGAACACAATTGCTACCTTACCCCAAAGAAATGCATATAGCAACATTAACACCCACTTTGCAAACGGCACCTACCATGATTGGCTCAAATCTCAATAAAGACTTGTGCATTTCCTTCATGTGGAAACTTACAAATATCGTCAAAAGTTGTAATGATTCATGTCACTTTTCCCCCTCATTTCTTTTTTTTAGGAATCAGAAACCTAGTACGATCCTGTCGTGCAGCATTCTCATAGATCTGATGTAAAACATCCAGTGGGTAACCACAATTCAGATAATACACACCCAATTAATGTATCTGCCTATGAAAATTGTCAAGATGAGAACAATTGCGTCTGACTCTTAAAGGGTTTTTTTATTACAAGATTTCACAAACTTGAGCTGTTTCTGTCTCTTACAGCTTTAAATTCAGGGGTGGGTCTCTCCTCTCAGTGGGCCTGTCTCCTCTCACTGAAGACTGGTGACATCATCATTCTGTGTGAGCAGTGGAAGGAAGAAGATGTCACAGCTATGCAGAACTCCTGCACTGGTCAGTTCTCATGCCTGAAGAGCTGTCACCTCCCTCCACAAGCTCCTTGTAACCATAACACCTGTATTGGTGTAAACAGTTATACATACAACCTGAAATGCTAAAACAAATTGGAGAAATACACTCTGCTCCCCCTCTGTTATCAGGCAGGAGGTATAGGGGAACAGACTGTATAAGGCTGTGTTATATGGAAGGAGAGTGAATCTAGCAACTAGGGACTCGGTAATTATCCAAATCCTTCACATAGGGCCGGGAGATGAGCATAGAGAGGAGATCAGCATCTTTTTTAAACAGACACAGCCAGCACAGAAAGCTGAGGCAGCTAGTTTCACTTTCATTTTTCACAGCTCAGAGGAGAGTAAGCACAGAGTGCAGCCAGCCAATCACAACACAGGGTGTGTGTCCCATCCAGGGAGCGTGTCCCAACAGGCTGAACTAAATATCAGTCAGCCAATCAAAGCAAAGGGGGCTTGGCCTGACCATTTGCTGCAGAAATAGCTCTAGACACCCACAGATTAGCTCATACCTGCTAAACTAAATAATTTAGGTAATGAAAACCAATTGTAAAAGTGCTTATTTTTACTGTCCCCATTATTACAGATATCATCTTTGTAGAGAGAAAACCCCTTTAAGAATTGTCCTTGAGGTTAGTTAAAAAGTTAATTCCAGTTTCCCTGGTGAAGTCAGTACAGTGATTTGAAAGGAAGGTGAAATGCTGCCTCTATAGTTATAGGGCATCAGACCCCACTTTTTAAGAGTGACTGCTGTGTATAAGAATGTTTTATAACTGTTATTACTTTGTGACATAATACCGTTTTATTGAATGAGATAATACAATGTGTAATAATCTGCGAAAAAATCTGTAGACACCACTCACCTGTAACTATCAAAGTCCAGAGCTCTCCATATTCCAGTGATGCCTAAGCTTTAACAGGCTGGACACTGATAATTCACATTCCTGTATATCTCCTGCACTAATCATAGAAATTAGTTTTTACAAAACATAGAGGATTGTGAAGTTTTAACCATGTGGCTACACACTTCTATTTATGATTAGGTTACATGATTGAAGAGCGCTTTACTTGATCATTAAGAGGACATCGCAAAGAGTCTGCACAGTAACAGGCTCTGAACCGCATGGGTGCATAAAGGGAACAGTGTTTTTAGACTAAAACTTTAAAGGCTCTCCATGTACACATTAGTGCTTGATGTTTTAGCCATTCAATTTGAGTCAGAGACAGTATAACCATCTTATGCCAACCTTTTCATGGGCCGATTTGAGCAAGAATTCATCTATAACAACTCCACCTACATGCCCAAAATAGTCCTTTTCAAACGTTACATTGACTATCTTTTCTTTATCTGGAATGGAACGACTGAGGAAGTTGAAGAATTCACTGGATATCTCAATCAAAACACGTGGGGCATTAGGTTTACTTTAAAAACAAGCAATTCTAGCATAGATTTTCTTGATCTACTGATTAAAAAACAGAATAATACCTTGACCACCTCAAATTTTTTTTAAAAAGTGGATTCTAATAGCTATTTGGACTTCTCTAGCTCTCACTATAAAAATGGAAACTGAATGTCCCATTTGGACAGATGCTCAGGATCAGGAAGAACTGCACTGATAATACAGATTTCATCCAACAAACCTCTGTTCTAGCTGAGAAATTCAGGGATAAAAAATACCCTGAACTCCTAATACAAGCAGCTATCACACATGTAAGCCTTCTTTCTCAAGAAGAATGCTTAGCCAAAAATAAACAACAATCCTCATCTGAACCCCCAATACCTGATAATCCTATGAATGTAAATATGAATAGGAAGAATAACTTTATCACAAGATACAATACCAACCACAAAGAAATAAGAGAAGTCCTCAAAAAACATTGGCCAATCCTTCTAAATGACCCACACCTTGCCTCGGTACTACCGAAAAATCCTCCCATCACCTTTCGATGGGCCACCACACTGAAGAATCTCCTAGCACCCAGCAGGATTCTACAACATCGGAACAGAAACATCTCAACCAATCCTGAAGGCAGCTTAAGATGTGGGAAAAACTGCTGCTTAACATGTCCAAATATCACACATAAAAGAAAATCCTTTACCTCCTTCAAAACAAAAGAATCCTTTGAGATTAAATTTACATTAAACTGTCATAGTGAATACATCATATATTTGCTCAAATGCCCCTGCCATCTCCAGTATATTGGGCGAACCATCCAAAAACTACAGAAACGGATTGATTCTCATAGACTCAATATTCGCAAAAAGTTCCTCTTACATTTATTCGAAAAACATAATAGTGACCCATCCAAAATGAAAATGACTCCTATAGACCATATACTGGTCACCGTTCCGAACAGATAGGAAGCTTTATGTAAAAAAAGAAATGTATTGGATATACAAAATACAATGCATCTAACCTTATGGCCTAAATGCAATAACCAAACTGGTCCAATGATGCCCCCTGTAGTCGATTATGCATGTTTATGTGGCCAATTCATTTCCTTCTAAAAACTAATCACTCTTCCATAGGTTCGATCTTTGTCATACGTACAAGCTTTTATAGATAAGCATTATTCCACAGTGCACATTGTTACAGTTTATCGCGATCCCCCCTTCTTTCCAATCCAAACATCTCCTTCCCTATTGCTACTTTTATCATAAAACCTACAAGCAGCAAAGAAGATAAATATACCCGATACAATCAGTCCTGTACAATTACCTATTATGCTACAACTATTGGCTAAATTAAACTATGCCACCCTAATTCCTATTTTACATCTGACTTGTTTTCTACCACAGTTGATTCCTCTATTTTAAACGTTTTAACATTTATACCTGATTGAACATCACCTGGAGATAATCAGTTGTCAAAGATTGTTTTTTTATAATGTTTTTTACAAATATATGTATGTCGCATTTTAGCTTTTTTTACACTTGACTTTCTTCTTCACATGCTATTTAAACCCATCCGATCCTGTTGTTCGTAAAATAAATAATAAAAAAAAAAGCCAAATGTCATTGCCCAATCCTGTTTGTAAAATAAAGTTTATTGGAAAAAAGAAAAAAAAAAAAATGCCATTGCCCAATCCTGTTTGTAAAATAAAGTTTTATTTGAGAAAAAAAACTAAAAAGCATGCTATTTAAACCCACCCCATCCTGTTGTTTGTCATGAAGTCTGAGGAAGTGTGATTTTGCACGTAACGCGTAACTTAGACCAATAAATACGGTATTTTTACCTTTTTCTTATAACACTGGAGTCTCTGCGCTAATTTGGAACCGCATAGCTGTTGGCTTTTTTAGTGGGTCAACTATCGGGTTTTTACTTTATTTTATTAAGAGACAGTATAACAACACACACAGGAAGGAAAGTTGAAAGTGATCGGAGGAATGGCGTCCTTTCTGTCCTCAAATTTAATTTGACCTAATCGCAGTCATTTAGGATGGATATACATGGGGGTCTTCATGTAGTTGGCTCCTTTTTACCACATCTGTTTATGTACTTCCAAAACAGTGGTTGTGAGCAGTCTGGGAAACCATGCACCAGTTCACTTGCTCTATATTTCAGAAAATAGAGGCATTGTTTCTCCTTGAACTGTACTGCAAACTCATTATAAAGGACAAGTCCAAATTATCAGACAACTATGACATCAACCTGTTCAAAACAGAAATATCTTTGAGAGTTGTGACAAGCCAGATGTCTGGTGCAGGTGAACTTTTATCAGTTCAATGGGATTTCATGCACCCTCTCACCACTCAAAGACACATCATCCTTTTCAACCACTTGGATTTCTGCCTTTACAACTTTTAAAGTCTAGACTATTGAAAAATTGTAGAATAAAATCTACTCTGCCAGGCCATCTGGATTTCCAGCCCATCAGGCAGAAACAGTTATTTATGTATCTTAAGAAGTGTGTGCTGCAAGTGTCTTTAATGGTAAGAAATTACAAAATCTTTATTTAACCATTTAACAAACAAGTCTGTTCAGGTCTCCAATTTGCAGCAATGTATTTTGATGTCATTGCAGTAGTGTAATGTTTGTGGCTGCTTTCTCTGAAACTGCTTTAAGAATGGAACTGTAACTAACATCTCTTTCAGCAGCCCTATAGGTATGGCCAGGACTAGAGAAAGCTCTGATCTAGGCTGTGTAACCCTCTAATCACTTCTGTCTGTGACTGCAGCATGATCACTTGGATCAGTAATATTCCCAGGGACTTGATCAGTCACTCAAAAAACCCTGTAGTATGTCCTGAGGACCTAGTAAAAACTTTAAGACTGTCTGTACAGTAAGCCACTGTTAGGGCACCCAGAGTGATGCCTTAACTTCAGCCTATGACAGAATGATAGTGTGTCTCATTGCATGCGGGAGTATGCTCGTACATTATTAGCAGGAGCTTAACTAGAAAAGGCTGGGCCCATAGCAAACTTCTGGATGGCAGCCCATTCCCTGACCATCTTATTATTATTGTTCATTTTAAAGCACCATTAATCCCAGGGCCCTGTACATTCAAAAAGGGGTTACATACATAAAATATATCAAAGTACAGTGACAATGATAAATGCCTAACAACTGGTACAGAGGGAGAGGGGA
>JAODAL010078304.1:0-12961 GCA_025379985.1 Phyllomedusa bahiana
ACAATAAATCTGTGGTTCATTTCACGTGCAGTTTTTTGATTGAAGTTTTTTGAACCAAAGAACAGTGACTTTAAACTTTCCTCCCTTTCCAGACCCATTGCTGGCTTACAAAAGTACCCTTGGGGTATGCCACATGACATGTCAAAATACTCGGTTTCCTCAATCCTAAAATCGGATTGTTCAACAAGAAATTTAGCACTGTACCCCAATGTAGATTTTAGGTAGTTTTTTTTTCCGCGGGTTTACAGTTAGAAAAAACAAATCCCATTCATCTCTCTGGGGTTTAGGATTTTGGATCTGACATAGAAATATAGGGAAAGCTTTATTTTACCTAAGAATGAATGGTCCAAATTCTTTTGCAAAATGCCCTTTTTTTAAATCCGACCTCAAGAAAATTCGAGTCATCTGGACTACAACTGAATTTTCAATTGAAATCTATGGGGTGGTTTATGGTCAGATTTTTACAGTTTTTAAAACCCGAATATACATAAAAATCCAAATGTAAATCGTTGCAGTGCAGACTCTTACTCCTTCTAATTAGTTTTTTTTCCCCGCTTTCCAAGAGCCATAACTTTTTCATATTTTCACCTACATAGACGTATGAGGGTTTGTTTTCCAAGGAACAAGATATACTCTTTAATGGCAGCATTGACGATACCATGAAATGTACTGGGAGATCTACCTAACAGAACTGCCCCACCTAACAAAATCATGCCCTGCTTCCCACAGCAGACAGTCAGCAATACAACAGCAGCATTACTGGTGTCCATAAAGATGTTTTTTATATACAGTATTGTATAGTCATAAATTCATAGAAATAGCTGTAAGACAATGTTCCATGGAGGATTATGGTCGTACATAATCCCTTTAGACAGGAAGGAAATATCACTGTACTGTTACTGACCAAACAAAGACTAATTTTATCAATGATACCACTATACAAAGACCAAATAATATCTCCACACCATGACCACATATCACCACCACATAGTGACTGACTAATACTGCGACATTATGACTACATATCACCATCACATAGTGATTGAATAATACCGCAATACCATAACCACATCTCACCACCACATAGTGGCTGAATAATACCGGCATACTGTTCCTGAAAATAAACCATTACACTACTTCTAATATCCATATAGTGACCTTATAGTGATACAATCCAAATGTACACAGGTGCTCTGCAGACATATATTACTATATATACAGTTTACCTTATGGGGTTAGATAATAACTTACACAGGTGCCTGCAGTTGTATAAGTGATTATACATCTACAAAGTACAAATACAAACCATTTGCCAGATGATTTTTCTCCTGGCCACGCCTCGTCCCTGCGGATTTAACCATACAAACATTTTAGACTCCTCACTTTTCTTTTCCACCACCTCCCTCCATATCACCACCACATAGTGACTGACTAATACTGCGACATTTTGACTACATATCACCATCACATAGTGATTGAATAATACCGCAATACCATAACCACATCTCACCACCACATAGTGGCTGAATAATACCGGCATACTGTTCCTGAAAATAAACCATTACACTACTTCTAATATCCATAAGTGATTTATAGTGATACACTCCAAATGTACACAGGTGCTCTGCAGACATATATTAACTGATAAACAGTGACCTTATGGGTTAGATAATAACTGTACACAGGTGCTCTGCAGTTGTATAAGTGATTATACATCTACAAAGTACAAATACATCCAGTTTGCCATGATGATTTCTCCTGGCCACGCCTCGTCCCTGCGGAATTAACCATACAAACATTTTAGACTCCTCACTTTTCTTTTCCACCACCTCCCTCCATATCACCACCACATAGTGACTGACTAATACTGCGACATTTTGACTACATATCACCATCACATAGTGATTGAATAATACCGCACTACCATAACCACATCTCACCACCACATAGTGGCTGAATAATACCGGCATACTGTTCCTGAAAATAAACCATTACCCTACTTCTAATATCCATATAGTGACCTTATAGTGATACAATCCAAATGTACACAGGTGCTCTGCAGACATATATTACTGATATACAGTGACCTTATGGGGTTAGATAATAACTGTACACAGGTGCTCTGCAGTTGTATAAGTGATTATACATCTACAAAGTACACATACATCCCGTTTGCCATGATGATTTCTCCTGGCCACGCCTCGTCCCTGCGGAATTAACCATACAAACATCTTAGACTCCTCACTTTTCTTTTCCACCACCTCCCTAGCTGTTCCCACCACTATACAAACTCCCCAGGGGGTAACAGGTGGAGTAGGGGGTTATGTATCGATAGATTGTGGTGAGGGGGTCATAGAGTGTTAGGTGGGGGTTGTATTTTGTATTGGCTTGGGCCAAAACCCACTTTGTAGTAGGCATAACATGGAGACTCCTGGGCAAGCTCGAGGGGCCGCGGGGGGATCTGAATCCCCCGGGGGCCCCGGTGCGGGGGCCCCCGGAGGCAGTGAGTCGCTCCCGGGGGGGCCCCGGCCGCCACACCGGTCCCGGGACGCCGGGGCCCTCGTCCCACCTAAAACCCGGGCCCCGGGGAGTTGGGGGAATAATATCCCCGAGCCCGGGCTGTGGGTGTCGGGGGAGCACAGCCCACTAGCGCTGCGCCCCATTGACTCCCGGCAGGCGAAGGGCATTAGGCTTTCAGACTGCCACGCGGGCCCCTACGGGAACGTAGGGGGGGAGCCGGGCGGAGTCAGGTGAGTGGCTGGCTGGTTTTTTTTTGTTTTTTTTTTAACTACCCAAAGGGGGGGCCCTGGCTACCTAAAAGGGGGGGGGGCTGGCTACCTAAAGGGAGGTGGGGGCCCTGGCTACCTAAAGGGGGGGGGGCCTGGCTACCTAAAGGGGGGTGGGGGCCCTGGCTACCTAAAGGGGGGTGGGGGCCCTGGCTACCTAACGGGGGGCCCCTGACTACCTAAAGGGGGCCCTGACTACCTAATGGGGCCCTGATTATCTAAAGGGGGCCCTGATTACCTAAAGGGGGGCCCTGACTATCAAAGGGGGCCCTGACTATCAATGGGGGCCCTGACTACCAAAGGGGGCCCTGACTGTCTACAGGGGTCCCTGACTACCAAACGGGGCCCTGACTAGCAAAGGGGGCCCTGACTGTCTACAGGGGGCACTGACTACCAAAGGGGGCCCTGACTACCTAAAAGGGGCCCTGATTACCTAAAGGGGGCCCTATTCAAAAGGGGCCCGACACCAAAGGGGGCCCTGACACCTAAAGGGGGCCCTGAATTTCCCAAAGGGGGGCCGGACTGCACAGGGGGCCCTGACTACCAAAGGGGGGGCCCGATGTCACAGGGGGCCCGACACCTAAAATTGGGGCCCGACAAACCCAAGGGGGGCCCTGATAACCAAAGGGGCCCCGACACCCAAAGGGGCCCCCCACACCCCAAGGGGGCCCGACACCAAGGGGGCCCGACAAACCCAAAGGGGCCCAATTACCTAAAGGGGGAAACCCGACTGCTACAGGGGGCCCTGACTACAAAGGGGGGCCCTCCACCAAAAAAGGGCCGACTACCTAAAGGGGGCCAGAGTCTACAGGGGCCCTACTACCTAAAAGGGGGGGCCCTTACTAACTAAAGGTGGCCCTGACTAACGAACGGGGGCCCTGACTACCTACAAACTACAGGGAGCCCTGACTACCTACAAACTAAAGGGGACCCTGACTACCTGCACACTAGCTAAAGGGGGTGGCACGGATGCGCCTGCGACCCTCGCCCTGGTCCGCAGCGCATCCGTGCCCGACGTCTGAGGGGCGCCCCGTTCCCCGCACCTTCGGGTCCGGGTTCCGCACACCCCGCTGCCGGGTCTCCAGTGGACTATACTCGCCCACACACCTGCCCCGCCCGTCTCGGTCCCTTGCGTGTGCGGCGCCGCCCCTTAGGGAGCCGCGCTCGCCGTAAGTCTGATATTTAAAGGGACAGAGCGCGGTAATTGGCCATTATACCGGGCATTGCTCCTATTGTATCCCATCCCTCATCCAGTGGCCTTTTGCCGGATCTTAGTTCACATGCTATTGGGAAAGCGTATTACAGAAAGCCTTGTCTGCCTACCGTGTACCGAACCCATTTGCTTACGTTTACCGACCACGAACCTTGCCGCCTGCCCTGACCTTCTGCCGTCTACTTCACAGAACCTCGGCGCACAGCCCTGACCTACTTGCCTGTCCCCGACTAAGAGCCTGACTGCCGATCTGTACCTCGCCTACCCTTGCCGCCACCGCAGCAAGCCCCGCCAGTGGTAGTGACCCTGGTGGACCTCCCCCACAGCAAGTACCATCCCCGCTTTGCGGCGGCTCTGGTGAATACCGGGACCCACATAGATTCTCACTCCCTGGTGTGGTGCTTACGCCATCGCCTGCGGTGGTCCAGAGGATCCACCTCCAGACCGATACAGTAAGATCCGGCCATGTAATCCGCCAAGGTGTCCTTGCCTGAGCGTCGCCAGACCAATCACCACCTGTCTGGTCAATCAATCAAACAGAATCGCGCAGCAAGCGCAGCAGCTCGAGCAGCTCGTCCTCCATGATCAGCATGCTCATCCGCCACCTCGAGCAGCAGCATCCGCTGAGTGGTTTCCTCCCTTGGCGGTCGCCTCCAGTTGGTCCTAAGCTCCGCTTGTCCTGCGACAAATTTGGACGGGACCCCAAGGCCAGCAGGGTCTTCATCACCCAGTGCTCCTTTCATGTGGAAACTGTATGGCTGGTCAGTTCCCTCGGAAAGATCCAAGTTGGCTTCGTGTCAGTCTCCTCTCTGGTAAAGCCTGGCCTGTGCAACTCCTCTCGGGCCGAGGCGATCCGTCACCGCTGACCTGGTGACATTTCTACATGAAATTCCCATAGTGTCTCCGAAGATCCTGCCCGAGCTTACTCTGCTGATAACCACCTCTGTTTGAACCTGCAGCAAGGGAACGTCTCCGTGGGAGACTTACGCCGTCAGGTTCCGCACACTTGCATCGGAGCAGCTTGGACCGATGCAGCTTTGTGCGCCACTGTATCAATGAAGGCCTCTCCAGCCATATTAAGGATGCCCTCGCGTCCCTGACTCTACGTCATTCTATAAGCGAGCGCATCCATTTGGCTAACCGGATTGAATATCCACTCGCAGAGAGAGCGTGAGGATCTCCGCCAGAGGGGGGAGAGCAAGAACCAGTCTACTACTCCGCCAATTCCCGTCCTGCTCGTGTTTCTACGGCCTCCACAGCCTCCTTTCCCATGTCAGCCGTGGAAAAGAGGCCATGCCAGTGGATAGAAGCTCCACCTGACTCCGCAGGAACTTGACCAACGGTCGTAAGGAAAACCTATGTCTCCACTGTGGCAGCCCTGAACATCTCCTCAGGGGTTGCATGCTCCTTTGCGCGGCCGGGGAAGACGAGCCGCACCTAGGCATACGTGGGAGAGCGTCCCTAGGGGTTGTGCAAATAACTCTCCCCTCGCCTGAACATACCCGTCCTGGTCGCAGCGGAAGCCGGACCCTACTTTCAATATTCAGCTTCCAGGAGTCCGGTTCGGCTGGGACCTTCTTTGACGCTGCCGTGTGTCTCAACACAATCTTCCCGGTGGTTCTCCTGGAGAAACCCCTATCCATCCCTCCTTCAGGCGGGGAGATCCTCAGCAATCTAGTCCGTATACCGTACGAGCCACTGTTCCTTAAAAAAAAAAAAAAAAACAAAAAACAAAACAAATTGGAGCACTTGCATAAAGAGAGAACGTCCTTCATTGTTGAGATTAGCCCCGGTCATTCCTCGTCCACCTATGGGTCACCCTTACCGAGGTGGTTGCAGCAACAATGCCCCGGTTGCTTGACTGGCAGACGTGCGAAGTTTTGCGATGGTGCGCGCCCAGGAGAGTGAGTCGAGGTCTCGATCTGTTTGGTGTGGCACCGTCGCCCGGTGCATACCGCTTCTCCGGTACCGTCCTACAAAGCTCTAGTGGGTCTCCCCGCGTCATATCGTGAGTTTATATATCTGATGTCCTTTCCGATAAGCAAGTCAGAGACCTTACCGGCCACATCCGTCCGTAAGATTGCCCGATTGAATTCATTCTGCCCTGGTACGCAGATCCTCCTCGGGCAAAGTCCTAGCCCTTATCCGTTCCTGAACTCAAGCCAAGGTCTGCGTACATCCGGAGAATTTCAGAAAGGAGGTTTATTCGAAAGTCCTCTTCTCCGCGGAGCAGGGATTCTTCTTCGTGAAAAGAATGACGGCATCCGTTACGGCCCTGCCATCGACTACCAGGGTCTGAACAGAGTGATCACGTATAGAGAAAAAACGGTACCCACTTACGCGTTGATCACGGATACTATTCGACTGTCTACAGGGCAAGGGTCTCTTCCTGATCTTGAGACTCACACGCCTTCACTACTGCCAAGTGCTACAGCAGCTACGAGCGTAAACCACTGTATGACCAAATTATGGAAGTTGCCTCTTCCAACAAGTCAGCCTTCGGTCCTGGGTTATAGTATATCTCTGGACCAAGGCTTCTACGGAGGTACCCAGCCAAGTTCGGTGGTCAGCCGAATATGCAATGGCCACTGCCAGTGGCGCCTGCGGACCATAACAACGTTCCTGGCTTCTGCAAACTTTATACCGGCAGTTTATTCCGGCCTTCCCCTCCAACGCTTTGTGTGGCTCCCATTGGTGGCCCATATGAGAACGAACACCCAATCCACGTGAGCTGGCCTTCCGAGGAGCCGCGAGAAAGCGTTCCCCAAGCTAAAAACTGCCTTATTGCACCTCGCGTCCATCCTGGCGCGGGCCAGACCCAGCAAAACCCTTATCTCGCTTGAAAGTAGCGCCTCAGATCGATAGCCGCAGGAGCAGTCCTCAACGTAAAAAAGGGCCCACAGGCAAAACAGTCACTTGTGGCTTCTTTTTCTAAAACCTTTTTCACAGCGGAGATGAATAACAGCCATTGAGATTGGGAATAATTATGCCATAAAACTGGCTCCTGGAAAATTGGTCGATATTTGCTGAATGTGGCCCGGCATTCCCATTTGTATCTACTCGGATCATAAAACACCTCACAGGACCTCCAGACTGCCTTCCCGACTTAATCCACGCCAGACCTAGTTGTCGAGCTTTTCTGTCTCCCGCCTTTATAATTTCAGATTCCTTTATCGTCCCTGCCTGAGAAAAACGTTGAAGTGCTGAGATGGCCCCTCTACCGTGACATCCCCGAACGCTGGTGGGTAAAGGTAGGCGATCCCAGAGCAACATAATTCCCCCGGAACGCCATTATATCTCCGGCATCCCCCTGTCGGACCTCACGGAACGGCCCACCGGGAAGACATACTGCCTCCGTACGCTCGCATTTTGGGTAGGCGTATCCTGAAGTGTGATGGTCACTGTTACAATGCTGGTTTCCGGGCATTCCGGTGCACACAAGAACGTTTCTCCTTGATTTCCCGGTAGCGTATATTGGTGTGCAGGACCCTTCTATCCAAGGACGTTAAAGCAGTTCTGTCCCAGGCGTGTACCTGCCTCCTGTGCTCTCAACAGGCTCCTCGCCACAAGCAGGCAGGTCTCTTGCACCCACTGCCCATCCTACGCAATCCATGGCGTCTCACGATAGCGATGGACTTCATAACCGACCTACCCACCGTCCGTTCGGTTAAACCGTTGTGTGGGTGGGGTGGTAGACCAGTTTTACTTAAAAATGGCCACATGTTTTCTCCTTGTCGCCGAGTCTGACCTTCGGCCGCGCGCCTGGCCGCGCTATGTTTTTCTCCGACATTTTTCATCTGCATGGTCATCCTCCAAATCATCTCTGAGTCGGGGGTTGCAGTACGTTTCTAAATTCTGTCGTTCCCTTTTGGCGACCTAAACTACCCAGGTGATGCATGCGACTTCTCCTCGGCTACCACCCTCGAGAAATAGTGGCCAAGGCGAGTAGATGAGTGAAACAAGATTCTGGGATGTTACCTGCGCCATTTCGTGAGTCTGCACGGCAAAATATGCACTGGGCCAAACTTACTTCCCTTGGGCGGAATTTTTCATATACTCTCCCTAGAGTCAGAGTCCTCGGGTGCTCTCCCTTCTACGGGCTAGTGTACGGTGGCCGACATCCCTCCCACCAGTCCCGCTAGCCAGTCCCTCATCCGTAGGTCCCAGCTTGTCTGACTCTCTATGGGTCCAGGACATGTAGGACCATTTAGTCCCTTACCCACCAATGCCCCCTGCTCCGTTCGTTCTGACCGCAAGAAAGGCGCAGCAGATAAAAGAAGAACCCTCCTCCTGTCTTCTCCCCTGGTGATAAGGTGGCTGGTCAGCCAGATATGTCCGCTCAAAATCCCCTCCAACAACTTGGACCATCCCGCTTTGTAGAACCCTAGCGAGGTCCTTAAGCGCATAAACCCTGGCCCAATAAACTCCCGGCTCCCTCAACCCCCCTATCCATGCGCATGGGACCCGAACTCCTTCAACGACGCCCTGGTCCGCTTATCCTCTCTCAGAAGGCAGTTCATCCCTCCGTCTTTGTCTTTGTGGTTTCTAAATAAATCCGGAGGTATGTAGAGGACTAGAGGGAAACGATGATTTTCTCATCGACTCGGTAAGGCGGGTTCGGGCCCGAGGAAGATCGCTGAGGAGCCTGATGAGAACATCCTGGACCGCAGCATTAGTATCTGAGTGAACATTATCACCACTCTTAAAAAGAAGGGGGGACCCCATGGGGGGGCGGGTGTACTGTCACTGATGCTCCTATGCGACTCCTCGTCCCGGGTCGCAGGCGCATCCGTGGCCCCGACTCTGATTCGGGCGCCCCCTGTCCCCGGCAACCAGGCGGTGCTCCGGCGTCCGCATTCACACTCCGCTGGACCCGGGTCTCCATTGACTTTACCCTGCCACTGGCTTCCATGCCCCGTCCTCACGGTCCCTCAGGCGTGCTTCGGCGCCGCCACCTTAGGGAGCGCGCCCACCGGCATCTGAGTTGTAGAAGGGAAAGTATCTCCGGTACAATTGGCCATTACCGGGCACTGCCTATTGTTAGCCCTTTGCCGGATTCTTTAGTAGCACATGCCTGATTGGTAAAGCGTTCCCGAAAGCCTTGTCTTTGCTAGCGGTAGCCGAACCCAATTATGTTGTACGTTCACGAACCTCGGCCGCCTGCCCTGACCTTTCCTGCCTGTTCCCCGAGCTACGAGGCCAGACTAGGCCGATTCTCGTACCTCGCCTACCGGCTTAGGGCCGCCACCAGCAGGCAATGCCCCCGCCAGTGGTAGTGTGTACCTGGAGTGGACTCCCTGCCACAGCAAGGTCCATCCAAGCATTGAGAGCGGCGGGCTCTGATTGTGAATACCTGTACCCACTTAGATTCCACCTCCCTGGTGTGGGCTTACGCCATCGGCCAGCGGACTGGAGTCCATAGTGTATTCCACTCCAGACGATTACAGGGGCCCAGACATTCCTGCACACTAGCGTAAAGGAGACCCCTAACTGCCTTTAATATACACTAGAAGAACCCGCAAACTTGCCTTATATCTACTTAAACGAGGCCCTAATGCTGTCATAACTACTATCAAGGAAAGCCTAACTGTCTGTATAAACTAGCTTCAGGGAAAGCCCTAACTGCCTGTATATCGACCTAAAGGGGGTTCCCCTAACTGCTTGCAGCCTAAATAATAGATGGGGACCCTAACTAGCCTACAGCTTACCTAACTGTAGGGAAACCACCGTACCTACAGCCTAACAAACTGGGACTCACCAACACCTACCTACAGCCGTAACATAACGTGTGGATCCACCAACCTAACCTTGCTAAGGCCTATCAACTTAGCCTAACTGGGTACTGCGTTATCTAACTGGGGGCTACTATACCTTACCCACCTCTGGCTAGGTACCCACCACACCCTACTTGGGGCTGGCCTACCAACTATTACAGCAGGGTAATCTACCTACTAAATAGTAGCCTATCTAGTTTACCAGGGCCTTTACCAGTAACCCTATGTGGTCTCTATACGGAGGGTTGCTTGTATGTTATACACTGAGCTGTATCTGACACTAGTGGTCTCTTAATATGGTGGCGTTGAGCTGGTAGAGTTATATCGTCACTAGGGATAGTGGGGCAGTGTACATGTGTCCCTGATTTGTTAAGAGTGAGGGAACACCTGACCCTGATGAATTAGGAGTTAGACTTTTTCCTTTTCTTATGCTGTATGTTTATTTGATGAAAGGCGAGGAGATGTGCGTTGACCAAGGTAACGTTGATGGTATGATATTTGAGTATATGTTGTTGGAGGGCATATGAGGATGGATGCAACTTAGCCCTTTTTCATATTGATATGGTAGACTGACAAAATTAAGTTGACCCCTTGGTTTTTTGTGTGCTACCACAATAACGTTCGTTTTGCACGACTGTATTATGTTGATTTTTTAAATATTGTTATGTAAAAAATGGGCGCATTTTATGGTTTCTGAGAGGCCGTAATGATTTTTCCATGGTACAGTAAGGAGGTGGGCCTCAAGATCAACTCCCCTGTGGGCCCCAGACCACCCAGTCCGACACTGCTCCTGGGCATGACATGCCTGGGGCTGCTTTTTAGGAAGAAAGCCATATAAAGAGAGATAGAAAGCAAGAGGCAGAGTGCAAAAGGCATGTGTAGTCATGTACAGTAGCTGTAGGAAAACCCCAAGAATCAACTCCAGTGGTGGGCACCAAGAATCAACTCTACTGGTTGGCCCCAAGAATCAACTCTACTGGTGGGCAATAAGAATCAACTCTACTGGTTGGCCCGAAGAATTAACTCCACTGGTGGGCCCCAAGAATAAAACCTCCGGTGGGCCCAAAAATAAAACTCTATTGGTTGGCCCCAAGGGAAAAAACTTCGGGTTTCCCCCAAGAATCAACTTATGGGGGGCAATAAGAATCACTTACGGTTTGGGCCCCCGAAGAATTAACCCCACTGGTGGGCCCAAAATCAACCCCACGGGTGGCCCAAGAATCAACTCCATGGGGGGCCCCCAAAAATCAACTACACGGGTGGCCCCAATAATCAATTTGGGGGAGGGCAATAAGAATCAAGTTCACTGGTGGGCCCCAAGAATCAAGTTCAATGGTGGGCCCCAAGAGTCAACTTCGCTGGTGGGTAACAAATTAAATTTACTGGGGGAATCCCACCCCCCCAGTTTGACCGGGATAGAAACCATGTAGCCATATTTGCTTCTAGCCAGTTACTTTTTATGTCATCCCTAACAAAATTTTTTCCAAGTTGCAAACATTGCATTTTTTGTCAAATTCAAGAGTAGTTCATTGAACTGTTTTTTATTGTGCAAAAGAGGGAGTGAAATGGGCAGACGGGGTTTAAACATTTTTGGGAAATATGGTGTACTCCTGCTGAAGCTATCTGTGCCCCAAGTAAATAATGGTTGGTGTGTAAAAGAAGAAGACTTTATTAATTTTGGCACTAGGACCATGCTTATGGGTGTTAAATTTTTAAACTATATTAAAAAAAATAAATTTTCCACTAATGCTAAATTTTTTAAAAAATTTAATGTTAAAAATATAAAAAAATAAATTAAATTTTTAAAATTAAAAATTAAAATAATTTAAAAATATAAAAAATTTAATTTTCAATAAAATATTAATGCCTTTCAGAAGGATTGGCATAGTATCAATCTTTGCGAGAACTAAGCTTGTAAATTTAAACAACAAAAGCAAGTTTTTGAACAGAAGGAAAAATCTATCCCCTTCTCAGAGGGGCAAAAACCCCCAAAACAGCTGTTGCAGATGAATATTGGTTTGGGTTAACCCCAAATTTCATTGAATGGATGTAAATTAAAAATTAATCCAATATTAGAATGCCCATAACGCTGACAAGTATATTTGAATAGTAGTAAGGGAAAAAACAATGGTTAGTACCGGGTATGATTAAGGGCACAAGTTCGCCCGAAACGCTTAAACCCATGGACTTCGCTGCTTTTTAGGATCAGTTTTATACCTATAACTGTGTTAATGGCCCAAACCCAAATGATTTTTAAAAATTTTTCTAATAAAAGACATATTTTTATATGAATATTTCTGCTGTGCATGAAGTGGGCCTATGTTTTTATACTGCATCCAAGAAAGGACTTTTGTTGGTTCCCATTCTCCCTCCTGGACAGCAATTTAAATCAGGGGGTGAGCAGTTAAAGGGTTTTTTTCTTTTAATGTTTTGCTGTTCAGCTAATTCTTAGATTGAATTTTGAAATCCAGGGCATGTCTCTCCCCTCAGGGCTGTCTCTCCCCCCCAGGGGGTGCTCTCCTGTCAGGAGGTGTTCTTCCTTCAGGAGGCGTGTCCCTCCTCAAGAAGAGCTGTGAATCTCATTCTGCATTTGAGGGGAAGGGAAGGTTGGTCTGGACAAACAAATCTGCAGCCCTGATTTCTCAGTTTGCCGAGCTTCCCTCCCGGGGTCCCCAGCTCCTTTGCTTCATAAAAAATTTTACACACGCCTGAACTGATGAAAAAACCTGTGAGGGGAAAGCCACTGCCCCCCCTCCTCCCTCCTCTGTTATCAGGCAGGAGACTTTTTGACGTGTTATTGGAGGAAACACAGGATATGGATTGTGTTATAGAGGGGACTATGAGTTAAACAGTCAGTAATTAGTCAGATCATTTTACCTTAGGTGGGGGTGATTAGACCAGCAACCCCCTCAATAGCTGGTTTTTTACTTTCGGTTTTAAAAAGTAGAGGGAGTAAACACGAGTAGCAGCAGCCAATCACGCACAGGGGGGTGTTCGGGGCTTTTGTCTGGGGGTTCTCAAAGGCTGGATGGAAAAGTCAGTCACCCAAACAAAATGTAGGACGTGCCCTGGGGAGAAAGCATCCCGGGGGGTGTCCTATAGCCAATCACAAAAAGGGGGGGTTTAGAACAGAAAAAGAAGACAGAGCACAGAAAAGCCAATCTACTATAATAAGTGACTTAGGTAAA
>JAODAL010078305.1:0-12961 GCA_025379985.1 Phyllomedusa bahiana
CTGAGATCCCAATGCAGCTTTTGGGGATGAGGCAAAGGTCTTGCAAAAGTCTTTTCCCAGACAGAGAGGATATAAGGGGGCCCCATTTTGGGAAGTAGGATACAAGGAGAGTTTTGAATTGTGAGAAAATCAAAATTTTGTTGACCCCCGGGGGCTCGTGATTAAAACTTCGGGTTGAATTCTGTTTGTGACCAATCACAATACAAAAATGGAAAAAAAGAGGTCAGAAATTTAAAAATTTTGGGCCGGGTGTTAAAAACAGATCCTGATTTGAGTAAATTCTTGCCTAAAAAAACCCCGAAATTTTAACAAAAGTAAAATTTTTGGGTAATTTGTTGGTACAAAAGTCATTATGAAACCTTTCTCCTCGATCAAAATTTCTTTTTGATTAAATGGGGCCCCTAAAGGGGGTTTTTTCCCCCATGTGGCCCTGTTCATTTTGTGCTCAGCCCAGAAAAAACAAAAAAAACTCAACATTTTTTTATCTTCTGAAGGACAAAGGGATTTTAAAATATTGTCCATAATTTTTTTTTTACAGATCCTCAGGATTTTGGGTTCTATTATCTTACATGCCCTTTTAAATTTAATCTATATAGCAATGACAACTCGTGAATTGCGGGGGCAGATTTTCGGGAACACCCTGAGAGACATACGTTCGGGAAAATCTAAATTTCAAATCATAAATTTGGGAAAACTGATATCAAAACGAAAGGGGGCAAAACACTTTTTTGGGAAACAATTGCAAAGGAAAACCTACAAATTTTTTTCCGAGGAAATTTATAAAGTCTCTTTGGGTGTAAGAGGGGGTAATTTATCTCAACGTTTGGGAACGGGTTGGAATCCCAAATGGATTTTAAAAATTTAAAAAAACCCTACTCACGAAAAGGACTTAAGGGAAAAGTTTTCCCTTTTTTCCTCATTTTTGTAAAATTTTTTTTGATAAAAGACCTTTTATTTTTTTTGCAGAAATATATGTTTTAAAATACTGTTTTTTTAATAAAAATTTCTTTTTTTTTAATTTTAAAATAATTTTCGGGTCCTATATATCTTTTTGGGTGTAAATACATTTTTTTTTTGTGAAAAAGGAGGGAGAAAGAGAAGGAAAAAGGGGGAAAGGAATAGAAAAAAAAAAACACTTTTAATTATTTTTTTAATTTATTTATCCCCCCCCCCCCCCAAAAAATTTTTCAACTTTTTTTGGTTTGGGCATTTTTTTTTTTTTAAAAAAGTTTTTTATTTTTTTGGTTTTCTTTATTATGCACCTATAATTTTGACACTTATTATTCAAAATTTCCCAAAAATTGATATATATTAAAAAGGTCAGGGAAAATTTTCCCCTTTAACCCATACATTTTAGTATAAATCTTATAAAAAATTTTTTTTTTTTTTAAAAAAAATTTATTTTTTACGTAAACCAAAAATTTCGGGCTACACCTCTCAAAATTTTAAGAATGCCCTTTTTCCTTTAAACCTTTTTTTTTTTTGCCTGTTGAATACTCTATACCCAAAACTTTTTCTGTTGACCCCCTTTCCCTTTGGAAAATGAAAGTTTGGAGAGGGCCCAAAGGCATGGGGTCTATGTAAGGGCGAGGGGGAAAACCAATAATAAATGTGGATGTCATTCCCCCGCAAACCCTTGGTTTTACACCGGTTTGGGGGAAAAAGTTTTCCTCAAATTTCTTGTGTACAAAATTGATGATTTAACCCGATTATTTTAACCCCACTTTGAGATAACTGACATAATCGGCCACAATACAAAATCAGTTTTCCTGAAATTGTGAGGCTCCTATTGGGGCTTTTGCAAAATAGCCCATGGGGTTTTGGGGTTTTTAATAGAAATTTGGGGGCCAAATAAAAACGGGCAAATATTTTTGGGTCAAATAAAAAAAGAAGTTTTTTTTTTTTACTATTTCACTTCAGAAAAATTTTACCCCTCCCCCCACTTTTTTTTTCCACTTTTTTTTGGTTTTAGGGTATGTTTGGTGTTTTTAGAAAGGGTTTTTTTATTTTTTTTTTATTGGTTTTTATTATGTATGCACGTCAATAATTAAAACCAATTTTTTTCCCACAATTCTATTTTTGAATATTTTTAAAAATGGTTAGGGAATTTTTCACTTTAAATCAAAAAAACATACTAATATATACTTATAAAATTTTTTCCCAAAATTTTAAAAATTTAATATCAACTTATTTTCAAGCTACTAGTGAGGGAGCATTACTTACTACGTAAATCGAGTCGATAGTCCCGATTTTTCAAAATATCAAGAACGTTTTCCGATAGTCTATAATAGATTAAAAGCTAAAAGGGGCAAATTTGATTCTAACGAAGTGGAATTTTTTTAAAAATTTTTCAGGAAAATTTTGGGTTCTAAAACGAAGTCAATTTTGGGGGTATTTGGGGGAAACAAAGTGTTTTTTTTGATTGTTTAAAATGGCTGCAAGCACAGGGCGCTCCTTTGGGCAAACACTCTGGGAGGAAAAAGAGAAATACCCCTCCCAGACATGTCCCAGAGGTAAAACCCAATCAAGACCGGGGGGTTTCTGTGACTCCCCCGGCACTATATAAGCCCGGGGCCGACCCCGGGGAGCTCACACTCCTCTACGGGGCTCATCAGGGAAGGTGCTCCCCGCGGCTGAAAATCTTTTAACTGAAAATTGATTTTTATATAGCATTTTTTTTGGGGTTTGCTCGCTGTCTCAAGACTGTTCCTTAATGTTCTTTTTCAAATTTTTTTGGGGGTTTTGGGATCTAAAAACCAGTTTTCGTCCACTGCGGGCTCCCATTACATTCAATATCCAAGGGGGATCTAACCCAGTTCCTGTTGTATTCTTTTAAAAGGAAAAAAAGCATTTTTAAAATTTAAAAATTTTACCACTTTTTTTTTGGCTGTTTAAAATTTTTAATTGTAAAATTTTTAACCCGGGAGTTAAATTTTAACCGTTGTTTTGCGGGTTTTCTGACCCCAAAAACCGTTTTTTTCAACCCCCAAAAATTTAAAAAAATTTTTTTCCTGTAGCCAAATTCACAACAAATTTTAAATTACAACGGTTTTTTCTTGTTGTGGGCGTAAAAACACCCCCAAGTAAAAAGTTTACAAAGCTACTTTTTTGTGCGCTAAATTTTTTTTGGGCAAAATTTTTAACACCCGGGGGGTTTAATTTAAGCGTTGTTTTGCTGGTGCTGACAAAAAAAACCTTTTTTTTCAATCCCAAAAAAATATAAATTTTTCCTGTAGCCAATTCACAAGAAAAGGGGGGGGTTTAATTACAATTTGTATCTCTTTTTTTTGGGCGTAGAAAACATGCTTTTTGAAAACACTCTACAAAGCAACTATTTTGTGGGCTCAATTTTTGGCGAAATTTTAACATCCGGGGTTAATTTTAAGTTGGGTTTTGCTGGTGTGCTGACAAAAATAAACCGCCCTTTTCAAGGGAAAAAATATATACATTTTCCTTTAAACCAAATTCCATGACCAAAAGGGTTAAATTTTAAGGGCCTGTTTTTTTGCTTTTACATTTATTAAAACACACAGTGTTTTTAAACCACATAAAAAAGAAAAATTTTCCGGCCCCTTTGTGGACCTTTTTTAAAAACCCAATTTTTTACCCAAGCTTTTTTACTTTTTTTCAATTGGGATAAAAAACAGGGTGAAAAATTTATCAAATACAGATATCATCATCAAAACCCGTGCCCTTACATTTTAGAAAAAACCCGTATTCAGACAGAGGGGTGCAGGGCTCTGCACCTCGATTGGCAGTGGCACAAACATTCCTGGAACGGGCCCGGGTCGCAGCCCCGAAAAGGAACTCGAAAGAAAGGGGGCCCTCTTGACCACAACGCCGCGTCATCTACGGCCGTGTTTTTTTCCCGAAAACCCAAGGGTTTTTGTTTGGGGTTAAACGGGGCATCCCCCTTCCTCCCCAGATACTCTGAAAACCCCCCAGCCAAGGGGTCGGGGGGAACCTCGGGAACAAAAAACCCTTAGTTGGCAGGGGCCCGGGAGCGGGGTCACGGCCCTCACCTGTCCCACCCCTTTCTCTGCCCCCATCCTTTTCCCTCAGCCAGAAAATCTACTTTTGGGGGCTGGGCCAGCCCCACTAAAATAGCGAGGTTTAAACCAATTTTAGGGGGCAGTCAGCAGCTACTTGGCGCAAAAGAAAGGGGGCCCAATATCCCCTGCTTCCTTGGGCAGTAGGGTCAAAGTATAGATGGGGAAAGGGGCATGGGGAAAGGTCATGTTTTGAGAGGTCAGCCTCGGCAAAACCAAGCCCGGGTTTTAAATGGACAGCAGTGATGTTGAAACACAAATAGATAGATTTTACCGCCCCGCCCCGGGGGCCCGGGTGGGGAAAGGGGCCCTTCAAAAACGTCAGGAAAAGGGGTCAGCTTACCGCGCAGGCAGCAGCGCACCCAGCAAGGGGGTTTCCTGGGGCCCGTGAGTCGCGGGATAGCAGCAGTGTGGGGTTTGGGGAGCCAAGCGGCCACGGGGTAAAAAATCTGTTTTCGCAGGCCCAAGAAAGAAAGCGGACGGGGGCCAGCGAGGCAGGGGCGGCATTTGTCACTCAGTTTTGGAGCTTGGCGGAAAAATTTTCCCAAATACTCCGTGGGCATTTTTCTTTGCTAAAACCCCGGGAGGAGCCGAATATGGGTATAAGTAGAATCTGGGGGCAAAAGTGAAGCGGGGAACAGGGACCCAAAAATTGGAAAAAACCACGGCCCTGCTCAAAAACATGCAGCTTCCCCATCCCGTGGCCTGGGAAAAACGTGGCTCAGATGTGGGGGTTCATCCTGCCGCCGCAGCAACACCCGCGTCCCCATGGCCCCGCATGGCTTTTGAGCCACCCAAGGGCTCCACCACCTCGCAGAAGGGGGCTTTTTTCCTCTTTGACATCATCTGCCCGGCCCAGATCCCCCTGCTCCTCGCTCTCAGGGGCGCCAGCAGTCGTTTTCACGGGGCGATTGCAAAGAAAAAACAAAATCCCGTCCAAACATCCTAAGGTGCAGCGGGTTTGACCGGCCCCCTTTGCCCAAAAGTTTTTTTGGGTATTGCAGTCCCTCCCTTTAAAAAATGGGGGAAACCCACACCATTCAGAGAACAAATTTGGGCTTGTGCCGAGCCAAATTTATGAGTTTCCCAAAGCCGAAATTTTTTTTTCCAAAAAGGCAGTCCCCCAAGCACTTCATAAATATGTAGAACAAAAGGGGTTGGGCACCCTTGACTTAATCTTTTTTTCCCAAAGGGTGCACGGAAGGGGCGGCGGGCTTTAGTGAAAATAAAGGTCCCGGGCCAGTACATGTCTTTAAAAGGCCCACTGGGTGAATGTGCCACCTGGGCCCCGCACACCAACAACTTTGGGCAGGAGACGCCGCCTTTTCTCCTCCACTTGCAAACCCGCTGCACCTCGCCAAAAGTCCCCCCCTCCTCCTCCTCCACCATTTACCACCATCTCACCTCCACAAGTAAATGCTCCATCAAACCACATGTGTGGGCACAGCGGTGTCAAAGCAGTTCTACACCTGGCTTTCCTCGGGGAAAAGAAGTCACACAAGGGGGGAACAGGGTTTCCCCGTCAGCAGCAAGAAAAACGAAAGTGTGGGTTTCTTTCCCCACCAAATGCAAATTGGAACCAGGTGCGGGCAATGGGGAACAGGGGTCCCCCCTGCAAACCAGGGGGGATGGTTTCCCTGCGCCCCCGCCCTGGCGCACGTGTTTTAATCTTTTTGTGAAAAGGTTCCTGAAGTCTTCCACCATCTTCAGAAAATTCTGAAAAGGCCCCGGGAAAAAGTGGGAAAGCACTTTTATCCAATTTGTACAAAGCCAAAACACCCCCCCTCGGTTTCACGGCCCGAACAGCCTCCCCCCAAAACAACCCCTTTATATGCGATGTTTTCCACCCCTTGGGAAATTTCCCGCCTCACATGTTGGACCCTGAAATTTTAACAAGAAAGGGCCAAATTTAAAAGATTTTTGATGATCAGGGAACAAAAAAGTACTCCCCCCGTGTAAAATTTGATGTCAGCCATTTGGGAAACTCATTCGTGACACCTTCCGTTTTTTGAGGCCAAAATTTGAGGGGGTACGTTATTTTTCCCCGTCGGGCCCGGGCTACGGGGGAAAAAAACGCATTCCCCCTCTTCATGTCCTGGAACAAAATGCGAAAAATCGTCTGGGCAGGGGACTGGAGACGTGGCACTACATCCCGTGGCCAAAATTTAGCCCGGTTGGGAAATGAACATTTCCCCGGTTTAAATGATGGGTTTTTTACCCCGGTTTACAAAGAGGAAAGGGCCCAAAACACCCGGGGGGAGGTGGGTGAGAGGAAAGGAAAAACGAGGCAAAAAGACCCCCCCAAACACCGGGGGCAGTATACAGTTTGGGGGAAAGGAGGCAAAGGGGGCCTCTCTATTTACTTTTGGGGAAGAGCCCGCAAACAAAAACTTTTTTCCCGGCTATTTACCCCCGAATAGTCAGCATCCGGCAAGGGTGACTTCTGGCCTCCACCCTATTGGACCCTCGCTAAAACCCGGGGCCCCAAAAAGGGGGGCCTTTTTTCCCCCGCTATTTAAAGGGGAAAACAAAAATCAAATACTAAAAGGGGGAAACCCTCCTAATCAGTTGGCCGCTGCCTATGTGCGGCAACGTCCCTCCTTTTGACAGGTCTGACCGGGGGGGTTCCCCCAGCCTCACTACAACTGCCCCCGGCGCTGGGGAAAAGGGGGGGGGTTTGGAGCATTTCCCTCCATCATATAACCTAATCGGGGTCCCCTGATAGCATTCCTTCACCCCCCCCATGAGGAGGGCAACGCCCCCAGCACCCAAAGGGCCTTGGGGGCATTTCCCCGAACCAACAGGTTGTGGGCCCCACTTGGACAGCACTCTGCCCCCCAGTTTGAAGATTTCCCCGGGACTACTTTTGGGGACCAAACTGGAATTTTGGCCCCCAACTTGCCGATTTTGCAGTTGGGGAAGCGTCCCCGCCCGGCCAAAAAAGGGTGGCAAACAAGCGGGGGTTTTTTGCCCGGGGGGGCCAAACGTTTTCCCCCAAAGGGGAAACCCCCTTGTCCCCGGGAAATTTTGGAAAGACTGACCTTTGTCCAAGATGAATCACGTAGATTTGGGCCGGTTTTTCCCCACACCAATGCCCTTTGGGGGTCAGTCTGGGTTTTAAAATTTCCTGCCTCAAGCCCTTTTTTGTGCCGAAACCCCCTGAAACCCCCACATCTGCTGCCCCGGTTTTTTTTCCATCTGCCACCACCCTCTTTTTACCCGGGGCTGGTATTGCCCCCACCCAAACCCCAACACTCTGTCATTGTCCCCCTATGACCTCCCTGCGCTCTGCTTTTGCGTTTGCCCCGGGCATCCCCACTGTGTTCCCCTTGTGCCACGTCTGACCTCATGCTGCTGCTTTTCGTGACCCTTTCCCCACTGGTGATTGTGCCACTCTGGGGGCCTAAAACCGTTTTGCTCTTCCCCGAATGTCAATGTGCCACTGCCTGATCTCTTTCTGCTGCCCCCCCCGTGCCCCCCACACTGTGGGGTTGTGCCACTCTGTTTCCCAATACTGGTTTTTGGGCCCCCCCAGAAAAAACATTTTTCCACTTCGACCTCATGCTGCGCTGTGACTCCCGGGCCCTGCCCTCCACACTGTGTCATTTGTTTCCACCCCCGCCTGACCCCATTTCGCTGCCCCCCGTGACCTCTGCTCTCAGTCATTGTCCCCTTCTGGGGGCTTTCCCCCTGTTTTTTTGGCCACCTCCCCGAAAGGGCATTGTGCCACTGCCTAACTCAAGCTGCTGCGGGCTGAACCCCCCCCACCTTTTAAATTTTGCCACTCGGGCCTAATACGTTTTTCCGCCCCCCAGAATTCCCTTGCCCCTGCCTGAACTCAAACTGCTGGGCCCGCCGTGGACCTCCACACTGTGGGGATTGGGGCCACCTGTAGCCTAATACGGTTTTTTTTCCCCCTCCCGAAAAGTCATTTTGGCCCCTGCCTGATCTCCCTACCCGCCCGCCGCCCCCTTTACCTCCACAAATGTGTAATTTTGCCACCTGTGGCTAAAATGTTTTGGGCCGCCTCCAGAAAAAAATTGTGCCCCTGCCAAAACTTCTGCTGCTGTGTCGGAAACCCCCACAAAGTTATTTATTGTCCACCCTGTGGCCTAATGCTGTTTTGCTTTCTCCAAATGTCATTGGCCACTGCCTGATCTCATGCTGCTGCTTCCCTGAACCCCCCCACACTGTATTTTTGTGGGCCCCTTCCCGTGGGGTAATACTGTTTTCCGCCCCCCAGAATGTCCCTTGTGGGCCCCTGCCTGACCTCATTTCTGCTGCCCGCCGAACCTCCGCTCTCAGTTTTTGTGCCACTCTGTGGCCTTTCCCCGTGTTTTGCCACCTCTAGAATTTTCCCTTGTGCCACCGGGCCCAAACCCCATGCTGCTGTGGCCCGCCGCCGTCCCTTTTTCACTCTTCACTAAGGTTTCCACCCAGCTCTTTACTTGTTTTTTTTTTCCCGATTTTCGCTGGCATGACTTTATCACTACATTCCCCCTTGATTTTTTGGTCAGTTTTTGCCCCCTTAAGTGCCCCTGGGGAATTTTTTTAAAGAAGCGATTCAAAAAGCGGGGGCAATCAACTGGTGTCATCTAAAAAAACAAAATTGTATAAGAAACCCAAAACCCAAGGGTCCCCCTGCATTTTAAAACATGGCACAAAAGTTTTACAGAAACCCGCAGGCTCTGTGGGACCTGGAAATAGCTGCTTTTTTTAAAACGATTCCCTGCCAAGTTAAATTTTGGACCCCAATTTTTTTTTGTCGGAAAATTCCCGGGGAAGTGACCGAATCGAATTTTTAGAAATTTGCCCCTCTTTTAATTTCGCCGATCACCATTTAAAAACAAAGGGAAGCAAAAAACACCTTCATTCTTACACCCAAACAGGGGTGGAGAAGCTGGGAAATTTAACATCCACAACAGTCAAATGGGTTAAACCGAAAATCTTAGGGAACACACTTAGGGAAAAAAACCACAAAAAAAAAGTCACACACCTTCACTATCCCTGTCTTGAACCAGCATGCCCTTTAAAAACCGCATCACCCACAAAATTAAAAAGTGCCAGAAGGCAGTTGATTTGCCCATATGTTACTTGAACTAGACATTGAATATCCCGTCTGGAACGCGCTGGGCCCCAAACCGGCAGCCCCCCAATTTAAAAAGGGGGGGGAAAAAGGGTCTTTAAAACCACCATTTTGTTTAAGGCTTTTGAAATTTTTCGCCTTACCGCAGAATGGCCCCCTTTAAAACCTTTGACCAAGATCCAAGTGGCGTTGTGTTTTGTACAGTGAAGCATTTAGTTATTTTTTGGTAACTACATTTGTTTACAGTATTTATTTCGGGAATTTTTATTTTTAGTTTTACATTTTTATCATTTTGCTTTTTTTTTCAAGTGTTATAACATACAACATACACCCCTCCCTGCATTTTTTAAAAGGGTTTTTTTTTACGTTTGATGTGTTAAATTTGTCACACACCCCCCTAATAAAAAAAATGTCCTAATTTCCCCAAAACACTTCTTTGTTAAAAAGACATTTGCCCCCCTGGCTTCTGAGAGTGATTCAGCCCAACAATTCAATGGTTTTTTATTTTTTCCTCCAAATCCCTTTTTCGTGATTAGGGACAGACACCCCCCGGAGTCAAATGATGGACCCCATAGTGACTCCACCCAGAAAATTTTAACCTCAAATTGTGCAATTTTTGTCCCGCCCCCGGGCCCTTTTTGACACTACTTACCTCACAGAATCACCTTTTTCAAAACTGATTTTTTAGAGAAATTTAAAACTCTCCTGATTGCCCAACGGTGGGCCAGTGGCGTCACCATCTGTTAAATGGAGGTCCAGCTGCCGGGGCCAGCTTACTGGGTGCGGTGAAGCCCAGGCTAGGTTTTCATTAAAAATAACACGCGGTTCAACTGCCAGGGTGGAGTTCCGTGGGTCGGTGAGCCCCCAGGTGGCCCCCCGTCATCTATTAACCGGTTAAAAAAGCCCTTATGACGCAGCAACGAAAACGTCGTGCTGAAAGAGTGCGGAAGGGGAAGTTTTAGGTAAGACCTCCAGTTTCCTCGACACAGTCAAGATGGGTAGCGTTTTCCCTCCGTATGAGTGCGGCCCATTGAGCTTCATTTGGGAAAATACTGGTGGAAAACGCCCCCGTTCCACCAGGGCCCTTTTTTTGGATTTTTTTCTATTTTCTCAAGTGCTGGAAGAAATTGTTTTGTTCTTTGTTTCTGTCCGGCCCCTCTCCCATGCCCTTGAATAACCTACATCTGGTCAATTTTTTCCTGTACCTCCCTTTGTAAAATTCAGGGGAATTTTTTTACCAGCTATTTTGATGCAAGTTTTTTGGTATTTTTAACTCTAAAACACTTTTTAAAATGGATAAAAATCCCACCAGTCTTTGTTTCTTTTTTTTTTAATTGTATTAAAGGGGTTTGTCTCAATACAGAGTTGCTAGCTATGTTAAAATCTTCCCAAAAAAAGTCTTTTTTGCAATATGTGTCCTTTTAAACAGTGTCGTCCCCTATTTTCTCAGCACCATCCCCCTTGAGCCATTTGCCCAATTGTGAAGAAAAAAATTTGTTAGAAACCACCCTTTTTAAAAAGAACCTTATTCTAACTGCATTTCACAGCAAAACCCCCCCAAAAATTCAAAAACCTGCCCCCATAAGCCACTTTTGAAAATTTGTGAAAACAAATGTTGTTAGAAACAACATTTTTTTTTTTAAATAGGACATGTGTATAGCTGCATGTCACAGCAAAACCCCCCAAAAAATTCAAAACATGACCATGAGCCTTTTTGACAATTTGAAGAACAAATGTCTGAAAAATTTTTTTTTTTAAAAAGGGGCCCTGTAGTATTGCTGCATTTAAAAGCGCATGACACAAAAAAATTATAAAAATGTTTTCTCAGCCACGTTAAAAATTGTGGGGGGAGAAAATGCCACTCAAAACCCACATTTCTGTTAAAGGATCATGAATTTTGCTGATCCAAGCAAAAAGCCCTCAAAAAAATATTAAAAATATTTCTCAGCCACTGTTAAAAATTTTTTAAAGGGGAAAAATCCCACTTAAAAGCCAAAATTTTTTGTTCCAAAGGGGGACCATAAAATATGCTGTATTCACAGAAACATAAACCAAAAAAAAATTTAAAATTGATTCTCAGCCACTTTTAAAAATTGTGAGGGGAAATGCCACTTTAGAAGCCACATTTCTTTCCCAAAAGGGCCCATGTTAAGCTGATCTCACAGAAAAATACCTCAAAAAACCCATTGACAATGCAAAACTTCTAAAGATAAAGTGGAAAATTTGAAAACGGTGTTGTCATGAACCTTGGTGTCTTTTACAGTCTCCTCACGAAAAAACCCCCGCAAAATGAAATGTTGGAAAAGAGAATAAAAATTGCAGTAAGAAATTTTATTTTAAAAAAAAAGTTTTCAAAAGGACCCTTTCTGTTTTAAGAGGAATGTGAAAATAGACCGGAAATAATCGGTGACCCGGCAATTTGGGAAACCCCAAAAAACATCAGAATCCATGCCCATTCATATGGAAAGTCAAACGATCCACATTATTGTGGAAAAACCCGGGTGGTTTTTTCTGTTTAATGTCCTCCCGCTGGCTGAAGGTCCGCTCAATATGCCGCTGGCGGGCTGGCGGAAACACCCCCTATGGCGTGGGAGTGAGCTCGGCCATTCGTCCATTTTGGGTTCCCAGAAGTCTATTGGGTCTGGAAAAACATCAAAAACATCGGGGTTGAGAGCAATGTCGTGCACCATGATCTTAACTGGTCTCTGTGTGTTGATGTTGCCTGTTGATGCGTTGGTGGGGGGTGGGAAATAAAGGTTCCCGAGGTCACCCATTAAGGGTTCTGACCTTGCCTCCTGCGTGTGCCGCTACGGCTACTTGGCACTTACTGCTTTACTCGCTGATGTTGTTCCACCCTGACATTTGAGGAACGTGAAAGCGCAACAGATGTCTCCGTTGATCAAACAGCAAGGTCTCCATTTCCTGCAATTTTCCCCTTTTGGGTGGGTGGAAGGAAAAGGCGAGTTTTGTTTTTGACCCAGGATCCCGGAGGGTGGCCACCCAGTAACTTTGTTTTATGTTGATGGCCTTAATTCGAGGGTAGTTGGAGGGAAAGGGATCCAAGCAACTCATGTGAGAATGGGGCCTTTTTTATTCCCAAGCCCCCTGGGGCGAGGGGGACTGCAACTGTCTTCCTCATCTTCCCCCTCCGCCTCAAAATTTGCGCCAACCTCTTTCCAAGGCAGGGGCGTCGGTAACTCGCTTCCAGGGAAAACCTCCCCCTCCTCCGCTTTTCCCCGGGACAGTTTAACACAGCCATGACTTGCCCCGAGTACCCTGAGAGCTAATGCCCCCCTTCACTAGCCCTGGACCCCGAACCACTGCCTAAAAAGACCCATAAAATTGTGAAACTGTCGGGCCTTGTGGATCGAGGAGAGAAAGGCCCCCGCCCATCGTGTCCGTTCCCCCCATCTCTGGCGGGACCTGTTGTTTCAGAGGTCAACGATCGTTCCGAACTAAGATACCACAATGCCATGGACAAGGGCATTGTCCGCATGGTCATTTTGGTTTCTTCAAAACTGGGAAGGATGGGCGATTTTCACCCGCCTCCACTTCGGGGTCAACACCCCGATCCGCACCCCTGTTGTAGGCCTGTGTCACTTCGTAGCTAAAGTGGCATTGGGGCCCGCTGCCACAAACGTGGGATGTGGGGGTGGATTCCGGTTTTTTCCCCCCGTCACAATGAGACGGTGACGGGGAGGGGCCGAGCTGCCTGCAAAGCAGACAGGCGGGGGAAAGCGGGGGCGAAGACGGAATGCGAACTCAGACCTCGAGCCCTTTTTTTTAGAGGCAGTCCAGGCCCGGGTAGCTCTTTAAAATTTCTGGG
>JAODAL010078306.1:0-12961 GCA_025379985.1 Phyllomedusa bahiana
TGAAAAACCTTACACTGAAGACACATTTCCCCGAGATTTCAGAGCGAGCTGCGAACATTGACATATAAGGCTCCTCATAACCTACCCCCCCCCCATACATCTCTACCCTAATAATAATAATCTTTATTTATATAGCGCCAACATATTCCACAGCACTTTACAATTTGGAGGGAGTAGGTACAGACAAAAGACATACATTGCACAATGAAAAGCTACTTACAATGAGACCAAGGTGAGAAGGCCCTGCTCGCAAGAGCTTACAATCAAATTAGGGTGTAGGGGAGACGAAGGGTAAGAAGTGCTAATTTACCAATGGTCCAACCCAGTGACTAAATATGGGGTTGTTTTATGTAGAATTCGGATGAACCTGCCACCCCAACAGTACATCTATATACAGTTAAGTGCCGAAAATGAGATGAGTGCTCTAGAGAGTGAGGGTGGGGGGGTTAGCCATTAGGGATTCTGGTAGGCCAGAGTGAGAAGATATATTCTCAGTGCCCTTTTAAAGCTATGAGAGTTCTGGGTGTGCCTAATCGTCCGCAGTAGCATGTTCCAGACAACTGGTGCTGCATGTGTGAAGTCTTGGAGGCGGGCATGGGAGGTTCGGATGATTGAGGAATGTAATTTGATATCATCACAAGCGGGAGAGAGCGGGTCGGTTGTAGAAGAGATGAGGGAGGAGATGTGGGTAGGGCAGCGCTGTGGAGAGTTTTAGGGGTGAAGTTTTAGTTTAGCTGTATTCTGACTGGATGGGCAACCATTTGCAGTGAATGAACAGGGTAGAGGCATGAGTATAAGCGGCGGGAAAGAAAGACAAGCCGGGCGGCTGCAGTCAGGACAGATGGAAAGGGGAGATTTACAGAAAGGAGCCCGATAACCAGGATTTACAGGAGTCAAGACGAGAAAGAATAAGAGCAACAATGAGAGTTTGAGTTGTTTCCAAGACATATTCTGGAGATGTTCTTGAGGTGCAGGTGACAGGATCGGGCAAAGGACTAGATATAGGGGATGAAAGACAGATCGGAATCTAGTATAATCCCAAGACAGCGGGCCTGCTGCCTAGGAGTAGTGGTTGGAAACACAAAAAAACTAAGACGGTAGTAATGGTGGGATGACTAGAAGTTCAGTTTTAGTAAGGTTATATCCTGATACCTCCCCTCATGTAATCTCCATCCATAACCTGCCCCCCCAAAACCTCCCAAACTCCCCAACCCCCCCAATCTCCTGATACCTCTCCCCTCCGATTAATTCCCCCATCCCTAACCTCCCCCCCCCCTACAGCATTCTGAAAAACCCTAATCCCCCCTAATTTACCCCATCCCCTCATGTAATCTCCATCCATAACCTGCCCCCATACATCTCTACCCTAATCTCCTGATACCTCCCCTCATTTTAATGTACAATGAAGAAACTGAGATCAGCACCGTGACATGAAGAGTTGAGCGCAGTCGGATCTTCTAAAACATCTTTCCTTTATTGGAAAATTCCCCTTAAAATTCCCAGCAACATCCGCCTGAATGCACACAAGACAGGAGACCACAATGTGGGGTGGGCGGTTGGTGATCTGACCGACGCTTTCAGGTCACATTGACCCTTACTCAGGTAACAATCTCACCTCACAACATTTAAATAGACATAATTAAAAACACCTGGAAACATGGTTCAAGTCTGAACCTTGCTGAACGGATTACTAGTCTCAAAGCTATTAGCCCTATAAACCGACAACTAAATAATGTTATTGAATGTCTTGCGTACGTTCATTCCTTTTGGTATGAGCGTGTATCTAAGCGAGAAAGATCCACCAATCCTCCCTTGGCTAAAAGTTTTTTATGTAGGTCTCACACCCGCACTGAGTTGCTGACCTTTCTATAGCTGTTACAGACATTGTAACTCAAATCTCCCGGATGTTTTAAGAGTGAAAATGTTTTGGAAAAAACCGCAGAACACCTGAAAAGAGGGTCAGTTTTAGCCACATCAGATAAAGTGTCTACGGATACGGGTTTTCAATGGTCCCGTGGGTACAACTACATATTGTTCTTTACACAAATTTGCAACTTACCAAGTCAATACCATAACTTTGTGTTGCAATTGATAAAGGTGTTATTTTAAAACATTTGTTGTGTTACTGAAGAGGAAAATGTGTAGATTTATTGATATGATTTTACAAGTGATGCATATATTGGTCTCCGCATCCAAGCAGCAGAGGCACTAAGCCAAGTTGTCCGCTGAATTTATATTAAGATTCAAATAAGCTCGGTGGAGACACAAGAACCGATGGTGGGAGCCTACATGAATACATAACGCATATTATGTTCAATACGGTTTTGATTTTGTTTATTAAGACCGTATAGAATTGGCAGATGTGGTTTCACAATATTAACTATCTTGCTTATACTACGACTGTAATTAGTGGAGAACTTGATGATGTCATTATGGGGATTAGAACCTTACGCGAGAGAGAGCGTGCAAAATAAAACTGATCTTTTATGCAATTTACTCTTGGATGGCTTTTCTAACATTTGCGAAGTATAACCCTCTGTATGACTCCTATCTCTTAATCATCTTCCTGTTGCTCTAAAGTCATCATTATTAGATACAATTACGTTTTGTTTCGTATTAGTTCACCAACAGGCAAGTAAGACTAACATGGGGGGGATGGCATGATTCTGCCTCAGAATGGAGTTTCCTGTACATATTTTTTACGGAGCGAGATGATCTTGATGTAATGGGACTGTTGTTCACTACCAATTAAGGTGACACTAAATAATCAATTCTTTGAAATCCTACGTTGTTGGGTGAATTTTAAAAATCAAGTAATTATTATTGATATATTTTGATGAAATTCTCCCACTGAAGCAATATCGCCCACTCCATATAAAATAAGGTCATCTATAAATCTAGAAAGCGCCACCGTAGAGGTTAACAAATGGATGATCTACGTTGAACAGTAAATTTCTCCTCCCATGTAGCCATGTATATAGAGAGAGCTAGGGACGGAGATAACCGTGCCCCCATTTATGCACCATGAAACTTGTTTGAAAAAACATCTGTCAAATTGAAAAAAGATTATTGTGTTAGCAAAAATTCTGTAGCCTAGTAACAATAAAAGATTGTTCGCGATGAAGAGCAATTACTATATCTGGACAAAAACGTCTTTGTAAGACCGGAGATGTCCTGGTTATGAGGGATTGCAGGGGTATAACCCCACTACATCACACGACAACCATGACCCCCCGTTCGGCCATACTACAGACTCCAAAGTGTACACCAAGTGTTTTGGTGTCCCTCAAGTACCCAGGAAGTTTGAGACTAAAGTTGTAGTTGCCTATACGAACCCATCGACCCAGATTTCGCTCATTCAATGAGCCAATACCGGAGACGATGGTTCTAAGGCGAGGAAAAAACTTGTCCTTATGTACCGTGGGTATTGCATAGGATGATGGGGTAACATGATTCTTAATAGCTTCAATTTCCTCTGCAAAATCTTGAGAGAGGATTCCTGTGCAACACCCTGGATCCCAGGACTGATAGTAAGTCCCTCCTATATTCACAGTGGGATTATGTGGTAATTTTCATACGAGAATTTTGTTGGTAGCCTCCAACATTTTCATCATCATCCCGTTTATTAAAGGACCGCATCAGGAGGACGCACAGCTCCGCCTTTATCTGCTTGGCTATGACCAGACCTATCATTTTTTCTGAAGCCATTAAATGCATTCCACTCTGGCGTGTAAGGTTTGATTGCCTTCGTGAGTTTCCCATTAATGACTTCTCTCTCGTGCAATTGCAATAAGAGTCCTCCTCGATGCGTGTCCCCTGAAAAATATCCATAGTTTGGAATACGTGACTGTATCGGATAAAAGCATCAATATCGCGTATGATCCTGAATCCTACCCACATCTGGTATTGTGGTTACTGAAATTATACATCCTCGCTCTCCAATTGTCGCACTGGACAAATTCTAAGCCAATTCTTGAAATTCTCGTATTTTAATTTTCTAACTTTCTATCCTGTGTCTCCTGGTTTGGCACATCATTCGAAGGCATATACTGGTTGGCATCCTTTTCTATTTGCATAAAATGGTTTTTCAATGTAATATTTCTAACCAATCTATGTACATCTAAGAGAGTCTCATAAATTTTAAAATCCCTAGATGTGACTGAATCCCAATCCTTAGCCAAACAGTATTGGCCTCTTCAGAAATGATGGGCCTTGGAATAAATTTACAATCGGTGATAGAAATTCCTCCTTTCGCGATGGTTCCCGGAGGACTCCTTTCACTGTACCCTCCGGATGGTTTCTGGCGACCTGCCGGGGCGTCCGGCCGTTTTTTTGAAATTGATTTGTATGACACTGGAGCAGCACTGTCCTTATTGATAATCCGGATTCCCAGGTTCTTGAGTCACCGCTCCTCGTGTATTCCTCCAATTACGTGAACGATATTGTTGTGGAGGGTCTCTCATGGATTTTCTGATGAATTATCTGAAATTATCAGACACGTTGCGATCAATGCTTGGTATCGCACATCGCGAAAAGCTGACTTTCCTCCAATACTGCTCATTAATACCGGCCCGATCCATTTCTTAAAATGGACCTAGTTGGTTGTCTTGGGGTCCCAATCATATATCTTTGTTTATCCCTATAGTCCCTGTGAGTCCCTCTGGTTATATTTTAGTTTTGTTTGAGCTAAGAATGATTTTCAATGTCTACTGAGTCATTCATCTCTTGAATTAGTTTGGTCTATAAGTATCATCCTTCTGGGGGGGGGGGGGAATTATTCTAGTATTCTTGGCTTACTTATCGCAATATCTCGCTTAATATTTTCCATAACATACATCTCTTGTTCCACAATAAGATTCTTAAGTTCCATGGAACATTTGGTTAAGAAATCCTGCCATTTCTTTATAAAATCCCTTAAATACTCCAAGGTTTGGAGTTTTTTTGTTTTTTTTTAATCTTTAAATCCCCTTGGTATCATCTTTTGTTCCATATACTTTTGTAAGGTATGCATATCCCCACCACGTCCACGTTTCTAGTGCATAGCAATAACAGTTTCCAAATCACAAAAGGCTTTAACAAGAGTGGCTAATTGATTCTAACGAAGTGAGTGGAATTCGTTTAGAATTTCAGGTAAAACTTCGGTCGGACAGAAGTCGAACTTGGGGTACATCGGGTGAACAAGTGTTCTTTTGAGTGATAAAATGGCTGCGAGCACATGGCGCTACATGTGAGCAAAGCCACTCGGGTAGGAAGAAGGACAATAGCCTGCATGACATGTGCAGAGATGAAGCCAATCAGAGACCTGGCGGATCTGTGACTCCACCGCACTATATAAGACCGAGCTCGGCCGCTGGGAGACTCACACTCCTCTCACTGTACTGATATGGAAGTGCTGGGCTGCGGTGAGGATAGCGCTTTCTGAAGAACTGATTTTATACAGCGATTTTCTGTGGGTGTCTCAGCTTGTCTCAGAGAGACCTGTTTTCTCTGAATGTTCTAGTTTCTGATTTATTTGGGGTAATTGGATCTGAAATACAGTGTGCGTCCACTGCAGCTGAGCAATATACATTCAATATCCAATGTGGGATCTAAGCCAGTTCCTGTTTATTCATTTAAAGGAAACAATTTTTCAGCAATACAAATACCACTTCATTTTTTGGCTGCTGAATTCATTGCGCAACGAGATTACAATCCAGCGGTTAAATAAGCAGTTGTTTTGGTGTTGTGCTGACCCAACTAAACCGTCTTTTACAACGCCAATATATATATTTTTTTTGTAGCCTAATTCACAAGCAACAGGCTAATTACAACTGTATCTCTTGTGTGTGGCGGAGAAAACACGCAATTGTAACACGCTACTAGTTTGTGGCGGCTCAATTCTTTGGGCGCAATTTACATCACAGGGGTTAATTAAGCGTTTGTTTTGCTGGTGTGCTGACAAAATAAAAACCGTCTTTTTCAACGCCAAATATATATATATTATTTATGGTAGCCTAATTCAGCAAGCAAGGCTAATTACACTGTATCTCTTGTTGTGTGGCGTAGAAAACACGCATTGTAAACACGCTACTATTTGTGTGTTTGTGCGGCTCAATTCTTTGGCTCAATTTACATCAGGGGTTAATTAAGCGTTTGTTTTGCTGGTGTGTCTGACAAAAATAAACCGCTTTTCAACGCCAAATATATATATATTAGTTTTTGGTAGCCTTAATTCACAACAAAGGCTAATTACAGACTTTTTCTCTTGGTTGTTGGGCGTAGAAAACATCGCATTGTAACACGCTACTAGTTAGTGCGGCTCAATTCCCTTGGCGCAATTTACATCAGGGGTTAATTAAGCGTTGTTTTGCTGTGTGCTCTGACAAAAATAAACCGTCTTTTTCAACGCCAATAAATATAATTTATATTTTGGTAGTCCTAATTTCACAAGCAAAGGCAATATACAGATGTATCTCTGTTGTGTGTGTGTAGAAAACACGCAATTGTAACGACGCTACTAGTTTTGTGGCGGCTCAAATCTTTGGCGCAATTTACATCCGAGGGGTTAATTAAAGCGTTGTTTTGCCTGGTGTGCTGACAAAAATAAACGTCTTTTTCAACAGCCAAATATATATATATTTTTTTGGTAAAGCCTAATCACAACAAAGGCAAAGTACCACTGTATCTCTTGTTGTGTGGTGTAGAAAACACGCAATTGTAACACGCTTTTGAAACAAGTTTTGGCGGCTCAATTCCTTTGGCGCAATTATACATCCAGGGGTTAATTAAGCGTGTTTGCAGGTGTGCTGACAAAAAATAAACCGTCTTTTTCAACGCCAAATATAAATATTTTTTTTGGTACCAAATTCACAAGCAAAGGCCTAAATACAACTGTATCTCTTGTTGTGTGCGTAGAAAACACTCAATTGTAACACGCACGCCTGCTACAAAGCTAACTATTTTGTGCGGCTCAATTCTTTTGCGCAATATTACATCCCGGGGTTAATTAAGCGAATGTTTTTTCTTGTGTGCTGACAAAAATAAACCTCTTTTCAACGCCAAATATAATATATTTTTTTTTGGTAGCCTAATTCACAAGCAAAGGCTAATTAACAACTGTATCTCTTGTTTGTGTGTGTAGAAAACACGCAATTGAAAACACGCTTACTAAGTTTGTGCGGCTCAATTCTTTGGCGCAATTTACATCAGGGGTTCTAATTAAGCGTTGTTTTGCTGTGTTCTGACAAAGAAAAACCGTCTTTTTCAACGCCAAATAAATATATTTTATTTTGGTAGCCTAATTCACAAGCAAAGGCCTAATTACAAACAGTATGCTCTTGTTGTGTGGCGTAAAAACACGCAAATTTAACACCGCTACAAAGCTACCTAAGTATTGTGCGTCTCAATCTTTTGGCGCAATTTACATTCCAGGGTTAATTAAGCGTTGTTTTGCTGGTGTGCTGACGAAAAATAAACCGTCCTTATTCGAACCCAAAATATATATATATATTTTGTGGTAGCCTAATTCACATCTGCAAAGGCTAATTACAACTGAAGATCTCTTGTTGTGTTGGTGTCAGGGCGAAAACTACGCAATTGTAACACGCAACTAGTTTTGTTCGGCTACAATTCTTTGGCGCAATTTACAACCAGGGGTTAATTAAGCGTTGTTTTTAGCCTGTTGGCTGACAAAAATAAACCGTCTTTTTCAACGCCAAATATATTATATATTGTATATTTGTAGCCTAATCACAAGCAAAGGCAATTACAACTGTATCACTTTGTTGTGTGGCGTAGAAAACACGCAATTGTAACACTCTACTCAAGTTTTGTGCGCGGGCTCAATTCTTTGGCGCAATTTAACACATCCAGGGGTAAATTAAGCGTTTTTTTGCTTATGTGCTGACAAAAATAAAACCGTCTATTTCAACGTGCCAAATATATACTATACTTTTTTTGTAGCCTAATTCACAGCAAAGGCTAATTACAACTGTATGCACACTCTTGTTGTGTGGCGTAGAAAACACGCAATTGTAACAACGCTACAAAGCTACTATTTGTGGTGCTCATTCTTATTGCGCAAATTTACATCCAGCGGGTTAATAAAGCGTTTGTTTTTCAGCTTGTGGTGTCCCAAGAAACTGTCATTCAAACGCAAAGATATATACATTTTGTCCACTGTATCCATAAATTCACAGCAAGGTTAATTACAATTTTTATCTCATTGTTGTGTGGCGTGAAAAAACACCGCATTTTAACATGCAACAAAGCTACTAGTTAATGGTGCTCAATAGTTCTGTCGCAATTTTAACATCGAGGGGTAATTAAGCGTGTTTTTATCAGCTGTGGTGATCCCAAGAAACCCGAACTCATTTTTCCAGCGCCAAAATATATACATTTTTCCTGTACATAATTCACAGCAAAGGTTTAATTCCGATATTATCTCTTGTTGTGTGGCGTAAAAAACACTGCATTGTAACAAGCTACAAGGCTACTAGGTTTTAGTGGTGGCTCAATTCGTTTGCTCAATATAACATCCAGGGGTTATTAAGCGTTGTTTATTCAGCTGTGTGATCCCTAGAAACCGTCCAATTTCAACTGCCATAATATATACAATTTTCTCTGTAGACAATAATTCACAAGCAAGGTTAATTACAATTTTATCTCTGTTGTGTGGCGTAAAAATACACTGTATTGAAAAACGATACAAAGCACTAGTTTTGTTGGTGGCTCAATTGTTTGGCGCATTTAGATCCAGGGGTTAATTAAGCGTTGTTTTTTCAGCTGTGTGATCCCATGAAACCGTCATTTTCACGCCAAAATAATATACATTTTTCCTGTTAGCATAATTCAAAAGCGAATTGTAATTACAAATTTATCTCTTGTTGTGTGGCAGTAAAAAACACTGCATAGAGTAAACAAGCGACAAAGCTACTAGTTTTGTGTTGGCTCAATTCTTTGTGCCAATTACATCCAGGGGTTAATTAAGCGTTGTTTTTCAGCTGTGGTGATCCCAAGAAACCATCATTTTCAACGGTGCCAAATATATAAATTTTTTCCTGTAGAAATTCACAAGCGAAGTTAATTACAATTTTTTATCTCTTGTTGTGTGGCGTAAAAAACACGCCATTGTAACAAGCTGCAAAGCTACTAGTTGTGGGTGGCTCAATTCTTTGGCTGCAATTTACATCCAGGGTGTTTAATTAATGATGTTTTTCAGCTGTGGTGATCCCAAGAAACCGTCCATTTTCAACGTCAAAATATATACATTTTCCTGTAGCATAATCACAAGCGAAGGTTAATTAAAATTTTATCTTTTATTGTGTAGCGTAAAAAAACACGCCATTGTAACACGCTACAAGCTACTAGTTTGTGTGGCTCAAATTGTTTGGCGCAATAGTACATCCAGGGTTAAATAAGCGATGTTTTTTCATCTTGGTGATCCCAAGAAACAGTCATTTTTCAACGCCAAAATATATACATTTTTTCCTGTAGCATAATTCACAAGCCAAAGGATAATTACAATTTTATCTCTGTTTGTTGCGTAAAAAACACTGCATTGTAACAAGCTACAAAGCTACTAGTTTTTTGTGGAGCTTCAATTCTTGGGCGCAAATTTACATCCAGGGGTTTAATTAAGCGTTGATTTTTTCAGCTGTGGTGATCCCAAATAAACGTCATTTCAACGCCAAAATATATACATTTTTTCCTGGTAGCATAATTCTACAAGCAAAGGTTAATTACAATTTTTATCTCTTGTTTGTGGCGTAAAAAACACGCCAATGTAACAACATACAAAGGCTACTATTTTGTGGTGGCCACAATTCGTGTTGGCGCAATTTACAATCCAGGGTAATTAAGCGTTGTTTTCAGCTGTGTTGAACCCAAGAAACCCATCATTTTTCACGCCAAAATATATACAATTTTCCTGTAGCATAATTCACAGCGAAGGTTAAATTACAAATTTATCTCTTTTGTTGTGGCGTAAAAAACACTGTATTGTAACACGGAAACAAGCTACTAGTTTTGGGTGGCTCAATTGCTTTGGCGAATTTACATCCAGGGTTTAATTTAAGCGTTGTATTTCAGCTGTGGTGATTCCCATGAAACCTTCATTTTCACCGCCAAAATATATACATTTTTCCTGTAGCATAATTCACAAGCGAAAGGATAGATTACAATTTTATCACTGTTGTTTGTCGTAAAAAACACTGTATTGGGTAACACGATACAATAGCTACAAGTTTGTTGGTTGGCTTCAATTGTTTTGCGCAATTTACAATCCAGGGGGTATATAAGCGTTGTTTTCAGCTGTGGTGATCCCAACAAACAATCCTTTTCAATCCCAAAAAATATACATTTGTCCTGTAGCATAATTCACAAGCGAAGGTTAATTACAAATTTGTCTCTTGTTGTGTGGCGTAAAAACACGCCATTGTAACACGCTACACAAGCCTACTAGTTTTGTGTGGCTCAATTGTGTTTGGCGCAATTTACATCCAGGGGTTAATTAAGCGTTGTTTTTTTCACAGCTGTGGTGATCCATTAAACCGTCATTTCAACGCCAAAATATGATACTTTTTCCTGTATACATAATTCACAAGCAAAGGTTAATTACAATTTATCTCTTGGTTTGTGTGGGCGTAAAAAACACTGCACTGTAACACGTATACAAAGCAACAAGTTTGTGGTGGCTCAATTGGTTGCACAGTCACATCCGGGTTAATTAAGCGTTGTTTATTCAGCTGTGGTGATGCCAAGAAACCGTCCCCCATTTTCAACGCCGAAAAATATACATTTTCCTGTAGCATAATTATCACAAGCGAAGGTTAATTACAATTTTATCTCTTGTTGTGTAGCGTAAAAAAAACACACCATTGTAAAACGCTACAAAGCTACAAGTTTGTGGTGGTCTCAATTGTTTGGCGCAATTACATCCAGGGGTTAATTAAGCTGTTGTTTTTTCAGCTGTGGTGATCCCAAGAAACCGTCATTTTCAACGCCAAAATATATACATTTATCCATTAGCATAATTCACAAGCAAGGTTAAATTACACATTTTTAGGCTCTTGTTGTGTGGCTTAAAAAACACGCCATTGTAACAAGCTACAAAAGCTACTACTTTGTGGTGGCTCAAATTCTTTGGCGCAATTACATCCAGGGTTAATTAAGCGTTGTTTTTCAGGCCTGTGGTGATCCCAAGAAACCATCATTTTCAACGCCAAAATATATACATTTTTCCTGGATCATAATTCACAAGCGAATGTTAATTACAATTTTATCACTTGTTGTGTGGCGTAAAAAACACTGTATTGTAACACGATACAAAGCTACTAGTTTGTGGTGGCTCAATTGTATGGCGCTAATTACATCCAGGGTTTAATTTCAGCGTTTGTTTTTTTCGGAGCTGTGGTGATCCCAAGAAACCGACATTTACAACGCCAAAAAATAAACATTTTCCTGTACATAATTCACAAGCAAAGGTAATTACAATTTTATCTCTTGTGTGTGGCGTAAAAAACACTGCATTGGTAACAAGCTACAAAGCTACTAGTTTGTGGTTGGCTCAATTCAAAGGCGCAATTTACATCCAGGGGTTTAATTAAGCGTTGTTTTCAGCTGTGGTGATCCTAGAAAACCGTCATTTTTCAACGCAAAATATATACCATTTTTCCCTGTATCATAATTCACAAGCGAAGTTAATTACAATTTTATCTCTTGTTGTGTGGCGTAAAAAACAACTGTATTGTAAAAACGATACACAAGCTACTAAATGTTGTGGTGTCCAATTGTTGGCGCAATTAGATCCATGGGTTAATATAAGCGTTGTTTTTTTCAGCAGTGGTGGGGATCCATGAAACCGTCATTTTCAACGCCAAATTACATACATTTTCCTGTAAGCATAATTCAAAAGCGAAGGTTAATTACAAATTTTATCTCTTGTTGTGTGGCGTAAAAACACTGCATTGTAACATGCGACAAAGCTACTAGTTTGTGGTGCTCAAGTCTTGGCGCATTACATCCAGGGGTTAATTAAGCGTTGTTTTGCAGCTTGGTGATCCCAAGAAACCATCATTTTCAACGACAAAATATATACATTTTTCCTGTAGCATAATTCACAAGCCGAAGGTTAATTACAATTTTATCACTTGTTGTGTGGCCGTTAAAAAACCACGCCATTGTAACAAGCTACAAAGCTACTAGTTGTGGTGGGCTCAATTCTTTGGCGCAATTTACAATCCAGGTTTAATAAGCGTTGTTTATTCAGCTGTGTGATCCAAGAAACCGTCATTTTCAACGCCAAATATATACATTTTCCGTATCATAATTCACAAGCGAAGGTAATTACAATTTTATCTCCTGTTGTGTGGTGTAAAAAACACGTATTTGTAAAACGATACTCAAAGCACTAGTTTGGTGTGCTCAATTGTTTGCGCAATTAGATCCCAGGTGTTAATTAAGCGTTGTTTTTCAGCTCTGTGGTGAATCCCATGAAACCGTCATTTTCAACGCCAAAATATATACATTTTTTCCCTGTTGCATAATTCACAAGCGAAGGTTAATTACAATTTATCTCTGTTGTGTGGCGTAAAAAACACTGCATTGTAACAACGACAAGCTACTAGTAGTGGTGGCTCAATTCTTTGGCGCAATTTAATCCCAGGGGTTAATTAAGCGTTGTTTTTTCAGCTGTGTGATCCCAAGAAACCATCATTTTCAACGCCAAAATATATACATTTTTTCCTGTAGCATAATTCACAAGCGAAGTTTAAATACAATTTTATCTCTTGTGTGATGCGTAAAAAACACTTTATTGTAACACGCTACAAAGCTACTAGATTGTGGTGGCTCAATTGTTTGTCGCAATTTACATCTAGAGGGGTTAATTAAGCGTTGTTTTTCAGCTGTGGTGATCCTAGAAACCGTCATTTCACGCCAAATAATATACATTTTTTCCTGTAGCATAATTCACAAGCGAAGG
>JAODAL010078307.1:0-12960 GCA_025379985.1 Phyllomedusa bahiana
GGGAAAAGGGGTTTGTTCCCTGCCATTGTGAGCCCTGCTTGTGTGTTTTCTAGCAGGATGCTCTCTTTTCCTTATATATTAATATAGACAGTTCCTTGGGTAATAATTTTTTTTTTACTTCTGCCGCTCCTCGCGGAACTGAAGCGACAAGTATCGGATTGTAAAATGGCACCTACCACAAAAGAGTTAACTAATAACCCAAGAATTTGTAGCTTTTATGGGTCATTAACACAATATATGATGCTGTCTGCAACCGGTGACCCAAAATCATCCATCTTCTTCTCACCTGACCCACCACCTCAGTGTATTATATGCTACAAAGGAAAAAATAGGACTGTATATGACCCCCAGAATAACAGGACTTTGTATAACACCTCAGAATAACAGGACTGTATATAACACCTCAGAATAACAGGACTGTATATAACATCCAGAATAACAGGACTGTATATAACACCTCAGAATAACAGGACTGTATATAACACTCAGAATAACAGGACTGTATATAACACCTCAGAATAACTGGACTGTATATAACACCCAGAATAACAGGACTGTACATAACACCCCATAATAACAGGACTGTAAATAACACCCCAGAATAACAGGACTGTATATAACATCCCAGAAAAACAGGACTGTATATAACACCCCAGAATAACAGCACTGTATATAACACTCAGAATAACAGGATGTATAAAAACCTCAGAATAACAGGACTGTATATAAACACCCAGAATAACAGGACTGTATATAACACCCCGGGAATAACGGGCACTGTATATAACACTCAGAATAACATGACTTTGTAACACCTCAGAATAACAGGACTGTATATAACCCCCAGAATAACAGGACTGTATATAACCCCCAGAATAACAGGACTGAATATAACACCCAGAATAACAGGACTGTATATAACACCCCAAAATAACAGGACAGTATATAACAACAAGAATAAAAGGACTGTATATAACAGCCAGAATAACAAGACTGTATATAACACTCAGAATAACAGGACTTTATATAAAAACCATAATAACATTACTTTATATAACACCCAGAATAACAGGACTGTATATAACACCTCAGAATAACAGGACTGTATATAACACCTAGAATAACAGGACTGTATATAACACCTCAGAAAAAAAAGACTGTAAATAAAAACCAAGAATAACAGGACTGGATATAACACCCAGAATAACAGGACTGTATATAACATCAAATAAAAGGACTGTATATAAACATCCAGAATAACAAGACTGTATATAAACACTAGAATAACAGGACTGTATATAACATCCAGTTTTAACAGGACTTTATTTAACACCCAGAATAACAGGACTGTATATAACACCTAGAATAACGGGAAACCGTATATAACATCTAGAAAAAACAGGACTTATTAACACCCAGAATAACAGGACTGTATGTAACATCCCAGAATAACAGGAATGTATATAACACAGAGAATAACAGGAATGTATATAGCAAAGAGAATAACAGGACTGTATATAACACCTGTCACATACACACTCACCAGCACGTGACTGGGGGTCACTGTAAGGGGGTTTAGAGTTATTCCATTGCGTCACCTTCAATCAGGTAGCGAATCAAGCATAAATCGCACCACAGGACAGCTCCAGCCCCCAAAAATACACGCTGCCACCACCTTCCTTCAATAATCAAAAAGGAATCAGCCGGAAGGAATCGGATTCCTAACAGATATTCTAAAAACACATAAAAAATGGTACCCCATGCTTTATAGCAGCTACAAAAATAAAACACCCTTCAAGGAAAATGGACCCATGCAACAAACAAGAACAATGTATTACTGATAACTTTAATATGACTATTAGGTACAGGGCTTACATAAACAAAATATGATAAAAAGGACTATGACATACACATCAATCATTTTTAAAAAAAAGGGAGAAAAATGAGAAGAAACACTTACAGATTTCAGATCAGGTCCCGGGGGAAGGAATGGAAAATGGGACACAGCTCAATACGGGGATTGACCCATACTATGAACACAAAAATAGAGTCTGGCTCGTGTCTTATACCGTCTAGATGTCCCCTCTCTCTCATATTCGCCTACTCTTTTACTGGCTAAAAATATTCAGAGATGGGGGGATACATGTATTGTCTTATGAGTGTGGTTGCTTCTATCGTTCACAGGGATGGCAACCCACGGACTGCGCTTCTGCTGGGGGCGATCAATGACAGTGTTTATTGTGGGGGGGGTCAAAGGGGACATCTGTTTAAACTTTTGGATGGGGATTGTTTATGGTACGAGTTGTAAGATCTAGGGCTTATCAGATATGCACTAGGCTGTAGCCACACAGGATACTACACAGGATACAGACCCATGCTATAAATTCCCTACAGGGGGAGGTGAGGGTGGTTTTCTAAGCTACAGGAATTCTGGACTTCACAGTTTAAGAAATGGTTTAATGAACAAATCAGAATACATTTAACTTTCAATGTACTACATCACAACACCTCAGAATAACAGGATTGTATCTAACACCCCAGAATAACAGGACTGTATATGACACCCAGAATAACAGGACTGTATATAACACTTCAGTATAAAAGGACTGTATATAATATCCAGAATAACAGGACTGTATATAACACTCAGAATAACAGGACTGTATATAACACCTCAGAATAACAGGGCCGTATATAACACCCAGTATAACAGGACTCTATATAACACCCAGAATAACAGGACTGTATGTAACATCCCAGAATAACAGGAATGTATATAACACAGAGAATAACAGGAATGTATATAACAACTACCCCAACTATCATAATGGGAGACTTTAACCTCCCCATCGACACACCCCACTCTGCTGCCACAAAATCCTCTCACTCTCCTCTTCATTTGGCCTCTCCCAGTGGACCTCTGGAGCCACTCATAAAATGGACATACTCTGGACCTCGTCCTCACCGCCTCGCCCCCTATCTGATTCTCTAACTCTCCACACCCTATTTTGACCACAACCTGCTTACCTTCACCACTATCTCCCCCCACCTATGCCTCCTGTCCACACCAAGTAAACCTGCCAGGAACCTTCAAAAATTAACCCTGACTCTCTCGGACTCTCTTGTATCTCTCTCTACCTTTATCTCGTTAGATGATCCAACACAGCCACCACTTTCTACAACCACCAATCACCTCCACTCTTGACTTGGTCGCCCTCTCACACACAACCGAACCCCAAAAAACAAACAGACAACCCCTGGCACACAGACTCACCAAAGCTGAGGCGGAGACTCCGGGAATTCCCGAACGCCACTGGAAGAAAACCCGTTTCCACCCCCGACTTCACCTCTTTACAAACTTATCACTAAAACTTTTAAGTCTGCACTCGCTTCAGCCAAACGGATTACTTCCCACTGTCATATCCCCCTGTCCCATAACCAGACAACTATTCAAAACCTTCAATCGCTCTCGTCACCATCACTCCTCCCCCTCTCCTTTCAGCAGTACTTTGTCACCCACTTTAAACAAGCCCAATTCATAGAGAAGTATCACTCACTGCCCCCACGCCACACCCATCCCGGCAAGTCCCCCAGCCCCTCTACCACGCGTTCCCAGCCACCACCTTCATTCCCCTAATTGTTCTCACTGTCATCATGACATGCTCTCTCCTACTTCCAAACCTCATTACCTGAACTTGATCCACTCATACCTTACCCAGTCAGCCTATTATATCCAGCTCTCACCATCTCTTAACTATCATAACTCTGGACATGTCCTTCACCATTTAAGCACGCCAAACAACCCATCGAAAACCCTTCTCTGACCCCACTCTCTGCCCAACAAATCGCCCATCTCACTCTTCCATTTGCTTCGAAACTTCTCAAACAACACGTCTATCTTCAAATTCCCTCATCTGTCCTCCATCTCTCTTCTTGACCCACTGCAATCGGTTTCCGATCCCATCACTCTTACAGAAACCGCCCTAACCAAAGTCCCCAAAGACCTATAACCGCTAAAGCCTAAGTCACTACTCTGTGGTTTTTCCCCCTTTAGCCCTGCCCTCCGCCTTTGGGACACTGTTGCCCTTTCTTTGCTACAAATCTATCCTCCCTCGGCACACAGACTCACCCCTTTCTTGGATTCCTTACCCCCCCTGATGGACATTCAGGGTTCTATCCGCTCGCCCCAACTCCTCCTCTGCCCTCTCTTTTTGGGTGTCCCCCAGGGGTCAGCCCTGGGCCATCCCTTTCTTTATCTACACTTTGGTTGGGTCAGCTCTAATCACATGGTTTCCCGTACCTGTAGTGACGACCCCCAACTCAAATCCCGGCCCAGACTTTAAATCTCTACTGTCCCGGATCCCAACTGTGTCTCCATTTCTCCTTTGTCAGATCACGGCCTTTCCCCCACCACAGGACAAGCTAAATTTTACACAGTAAAAAGCCAGTGAAATGCTCTCTGTAGGAAGCGCACAGATGGGGTAAAACCATAAAAAGGAACCTCATGTTTAAATTAGCATGAACAAATGTAGTCCTGTTAAAAGACTTCAATCAAAAAAAACCCGGGGGTGTTCCGATATTTCATATAGATTTAAGGCGATCGCTCATAATGGTGCATGGCGGGTTCAATGCAAATTTTGGGTCCCCCCACGCACGGCCCATTTCCGGTTTCCGGACGTGGGACTGAGATATCCGTCCGGCCTACAGGGTCCTAAGATAAAAGGTTTGTATCCCGGCGTGGGGTAGGCCCCGACGGTTCTGAAGGTACCACCGGTCGGTTTTTGTGCAATGCCCTGCGAGTTTAGTCCTTTTTGGTTTTGTACGAAAAGTGATGAGTGGGGGGAGTTACAGACCCTCCCGGGGGGTGTAGGGGGCTGCCAAGTGGGTGGCCCTGCAGATATAAACCGGGAGGCTTGGCTTTTCCCGTTTGATTCCAAGGGGGGGGTATGAGAGCAGGTCCGTAACATATCCGCAGCAGCCAGGCCCCCAAACGCCCCCGTGGGCCGGGCACCCAAGAAAAACGGAAATTGACTTATTTTTTAATGCCTTTTGTTGTAACAATAATTGTATTTGACTTCTTGACTGTTATTATTATTCTTGTACTATTACCCGTTGTGTGTCTTCAAGGTAATTTAAATCTATATGTGAGAAAAAAGCCTAGTCCGCGGCCCCCTTGAGGGACGACGGCCTATTTGGGGGGTATTCGATGTGGCGCTCCATGGGGGAGTCAAGGTCAGCCAGATATGTTCCCCTGTTAACCCTTGCCACACTGGACAGGGGGGGAAAAAAAATGCTGCCCCAGTTCGTCGTTTAGTTATAAGACCCGGGCCCCTTACCCGGGCTTATAGAGGGTCAGAACCAACCTTGGGTAGTATATATATAGACCGTGAATTGGGTTGGGGCCCTTATAGACGACAAATAGATTAAAGTTTATAGTTTTAATTAGCCCCTTGGAGGGCACACTAGACAAAAATAAATATTTACAAGTGGGTAATAAAATTTTCAGGTAAAAGAGAGGTGTAAAAACAATTTTGGTTAAGCAAAAGGCAGTTAAAATAATCAAGTTACCATTGTTGTTGGTGCCCCGGCCGCAGGGGGGAGTTTGGGGCTGGTGCTGCGTGTGATGTTACTTTTGGACTGCTTAGGACCCCCTTCCTTTGGGTAACGGAAGGCCAAGCCTGGTCGGTTATATCTGGAGGGGCACCCCCTGGCAGCCCCCCAAAACCCCCGGGGGCGGTCTAAAGAACTCCTCCCACTCAGGTTTGCAGTTTTTTAACAAACAAAAAGGACTTAATCGGAGGGGCTTGGCAAGAACGAGCCGGTAAGGGTTTTCCTCAGAAAAATGTTGGGCCTACCCGGGGGCCCGGTTTCAAAACTGCCCAAAATTTATGGAACCTGTAGGCCCCCGGTTTGGATATCTCGTCCCCGGTCCTGGAAAAGGGAAATGGGCCGTGCGTGCGGGGGTCCCTATTTTCGTATGAACCGCCCCTGCACGTTATGAGGGATCACCTATGAAAAGATATGAAATATGGCGACCGATGGGTTTGATTGATTGAAGTTTTTGAAGCTGGGACTAGATTTGTTCTTTTTAATTAGATTCAGGGGGCTTTTTCTGGGGTTGCCCCCATGCTGTGGCGCCCCCTACAGAAAGGCTTTCAATGGGCTTCATTACTGTGTAAATTTGAGCTTGTCTGTGGGGGGGGAAGGGTTTTTTTTTTCTGGGGGGGGGGACTAAAAAAGTTGTGGGGATTTCTTTTAAAGGGGAATTCTTCCCAACACCTTCCCTTTCCCCAAAAAACTTAATTTGTAGAGAAAATGAATTTTACTTCCCCCGGGGTTTTCCCCCCCACCCTGATTTTCCTTCATAGTCAATGGTCAAAATTTCCCCGGTCCCAAAGCCCGCTCCCTTTGGGGTTAAACTTGACTCGCTTTGCCCTTCAAACCCCAAAATCCAACCCCTTACCCCCACCTCCCGCCTCCCCCCTTGAAAAACATCTTGCATCCGTTTTCCCCTTCCCCCTGCATAAAAAAATGCTGGTCATGCCTTGTATCTCCGCCTCGATACTGAAAACATCCTTCTGGGGGTTTCATCGAGAATCTTGTCCCCTTAAATTTAAAAAAACCCTTGCTGTCGTCTTATCACTCTTCCTCGCCCCCCTCCCTTCCCTTGCAACCCCCTGCCCGGGCTTCCCATTGCCCCAGGCTTAACTTCAAGTTTACATAACCTCAAGGCTCCTAACCTTTCCCTCCATACATCTCGCTCTAATCCCAGATGCCCCCCCTCAGCAACCTCCGTCCAAGGACCTTCTTCTCCGCTCCCTTTTCACCCCACAAAAAACCGCTCAGGTTTTTCGTGCTCCCCCATATCGGAAAATCACTCCCCCCCAAACACCTGATTTCCCCAAAACTTTCACCAGTTAAAAAGAAACCCTAAAAACCCAAATTTTTCGGATAGTAAAAACCCAGAATAACCCCGCTGTCAAACCCCAAAACCATGTCTGCCTCCCTTTCTTTTCTTTCCCTTCCCCGTAGATTGAAAGCCTTCGCGGGCGGGGCCCCTCCCCCCCCTCTGTCCTATGTAGTCAGAGATTGTCATATTGTAAATGTTTGATTTTTTTGTTATGAAAAGAAACCCCCTGAATGTCAGCCCCAGGAATCAATGGTGTATAAAATAAATAATAATAAAAATAATAACCAGAGAATAACAGGATGATTAACACCCCGTAACAGGAACGTAAAAACACCCCGGGAATAAAAAGGATTTTTATGTAACACCCAAAAATAACGGGATGATAAAACCCCCCAGAATAACAGGTGTGTATATAACCCCAAAAAAAAAAGGATGTATATAACACCAGAAAAAAAGGATGTTTTGACACCCAAAAATAACAGGACGTATTAACCCCAGATACAGGCTGTTTTAACACCAAAATAAAAAAGGACGTATATGAACCAGAAAAAAGGACTTAATAACCCCCAGAAAAAACGGCTGCAAAAAAAAAACCAAATAAGGATGGATATAACCCCCCAGAATAACGGGGAGGATTAACCCCTCGAATAAAAGGACTGTATATAAACCTCGAATAAAAGGACTGTATTTAAACACCAGAATAAAGGTGTATAAAACCCCTTAAATAACAGAATGATTTAACCCCAAATAACATGACTGTATTAACCCCCCAAAATTAACAGGACTGTTATAAACCCGAAAAAACAGGAATTTATAAAAAACCTCAGAATAACGGACTGTATATAACCCTCAGAATAAAAGGATATATAAACCCCCCAGAAAAGGATTGTTATAACCCCTAGAAAAAAAGGAAATGTATATAACCCCCCAGAATACGGACTGTTAAACACCTCAGAAAACAGGATGTTTTAAAAACCCCTCGATAACGGATGTATAAAACACCCAGAAAAACAGGACTTTTTTAAAACCCCGAATAACAGGACCGTATAAAACACCAGAAAAACAGGACTGTATTAACCCTTAGAAAAATAGAATGTATATAACACCAGAATAAATGACTGTATATAAAAACAGAATAACAGGCTGTATATAAACCCAGAAAAAACGGATGTATATAACATCAGATAACAGGTGTATATAACACCCAAATAACGGACTATTTACCCCCAGAAAAACAGGTTGATATAACCCCTCAGAATATCAGGACTGTATATAACACCGAATAAGGGTGTATTAACCCGAAAAAAGGATGATTAACACTCGTAAAACAGGATGTATATAAACCCCGATAACGGAGAAATTAACCAGAATAACAGGCTGTTTTAAACCTCAGAATAACGGGATGTTATTACCCCCGAAAAAGGACTGTATAAAAACCCCAAAAAAAAACGGATTTTTAAAAACCCCTCGAAAAAAGGATGTATTAAAAAAGGGGAATAACAGGACTGTATATAACACTCAGAATAAAGGATGTTTTAAAAACCCCTTGAATAGTTTATTATGTGAAATCAAATAGCAGAACAGCTCAGCAATTTTTCAGTTGTGGAAAATATATACAGTGTTTATTGTAATCTCAAGCTGAGCTCCTCACGTATGTAGCTTCAGGTGAGCAGAGATGAGTGACACATTAACGTTGTGATGTTTCGGTCGATGACCTTAGTCATACATATTACTCAGGATGGATAAATAAAAACATATAAATGCTCAGTACATGGATATGTACAGTTTGGCAAAAAATAAAGTATGGTACGTTGAACATATGATACAGAGTCAAACAAAAGGGTAACAATTTTCTGCCCTTGTGACTCCCAGGCTCCACATCTCCCCATCCACTACAGCTGTGACCGTGAGACTCCCATCATTTTATAGACAATCATCTTACCGATCTTATACATAACTTTGACCTGCAGCTATTTAGCATCTACTTAGTTCTGCAGATTCTTGTCCTGTAACTGCATTGTTACTGTTTTGCTCCTGGTGGTCAGACAATCTTTTTCTTCTTGTTACTACAAATTAAAACCTGTTCTCACATTCCCTAATAGCTCAGTGTGTTATTAGGCTGATTCCCAAATGAGAGGTCACTGGTTCGAGCAACGATGAAGAAGATTTCCCAAGAGAAGAGAAGCCGCATCATCAAGCTCATCGATAGCGTCTCTGGGCCAAGATTGGGCCAAACTGCATCATGTGAGGCCCTGACAGCGGGAAGAATATGGAATGAATTCCGTCCAAAGCCAAGAGGTGACGTAAGGGGAAATATCAGAGCCAACAAGTCGCTCATCACACGGTCGATCAGTTCTGACGCTAAGACATAGCAGTGGAGGCGGCTCGTAGGCTTCGTAAGAGATCACAGACGTCCCTGTAAGCACCGGGCGCATTACACAGGTCTGGAATGATGGCCCAAAAAAAGGGGTTGAAGCCGCGACTTCAATCTCCTCATAAGAAGCGTCGACAAAGAGGTTACAGAAAAGGACGAAAAATGGAAGATTTGAAACGGGGGATTTGGAGCGAAGAGATAAAAGTCAATAGACCGGGCTCTGATGGGGGGACTGGGAAGAACCAAGGGAGAAGGGGCTAACGGAGCGAGAGATGAAAGTCAATAGACAGGGCTCTGATGGGGGGAATGGGACGAACCAAGGGAGAAGGGGTGAACGGAGCTAGAGATGAAAGTCAATAGACCGAGGTCTGATGGGGGACTGGGAAGAACCACGGGAGACGGGGACAACGGAGCGAGAGAAGACAGTCAATAGACCGGGCTCTGATGGGGGGTATGGGAAGAACCAAGGGAGAATGGGCGAATGGAGCGAGAAATGAAAGTCAATAGACCGGGCTCTGATGGGGGAATGGGAAGAATCAAGGGAGAAGGGTCTAACGGAGCGGGAGAGGAAAGGCAATAGACCGGGATGTGATGGGGGGAATGGGAAGAACCAAGGGAAAAGGGGCGAACGGAGCGAGAGATGAAAGTCAATAGACCAGGCTCTGAGGGGGGGAATGGGAAGAAGCAAGGGAAAAGGGCCGAACAGAGCAAGACATGAAGAAACTGTCAGGATCGGGGGAGGAAGCCTGAGGATATGAGGAGGGTTCACAGTCAGAGATGTTGGAAACTTGACCAGGATCGATGGTGACCTCAATGCTGAGCTCTATGTGAGGCTCCTACAAGATGAGTTACTTCATGCACTCAAGTACTATGGGGATGAAGAGGACGACATAGTGTCCAGCAGGACAACGACCTGAAGCAGACGTCAAGGTTGGAGAAGGAAGGGGTCAGAGCCAATGAAGTAAAGTCGCTGTATCGCCCTCCACAGTCCCCAGACCTCAACCCAATCCAACACTTGTGAGGACAGGTGAAGACAAAGCTGTATTCACACCCAAGTCCAGTCTGCACCAACATTGAGAATGTGTAGAATAGACCAGGGAGCAGATTTTGGTCAAGACCTGCTTGAATCTGATCCAGAGCCCAGAAGGATTCAGGCAGTGATGAAAGCCAAAGGGGGACTTACAAAATGCAAAAAAAGTACTAAAACTTGAACTTTAAATTTTAAAGAGCAGAACAGTAATGTTATGGGTGCTTCTGCAGCCCACACGCTGGGTCGCGGGTGCACCCATACCGCTGATGCCTCTTCTGCGGGTTGCACCACGCCCGCATGTCAGCCTCGCAACCTGCACTTTTTCTGCTGGCTGGCGTGCACACCACCACTCCCTAGGACGCACGCACTCAGGCTCTGTGAAATTTAAAATGGCCCACGTGGTAGTGATTTCTTGTCACGCTGACCCTATTTAACCCTGCCTCTCCCTCCTGTCTTTGCCAGATCCATAGTGCCTTCTGCCTATGTGTGAAAAACATTCCTTTGTGTTTCTGCTATTTCCGTGTACAACTTCCTCCTGCCTACGTCCTTTGACCACAAACCTTTCCGCCTTCCCTGACCTTCCTCCCTGTCTACGAATTTGTACCACACACACCTCTGCCGCCACCGCAGGCAAGTTTCACCACGGGTAGCGACCTGGGCGTCACCCACCACACCAAGACCATCCCGTCTTTTGGCGGGCTCTGGTGAAAACCAGCGGCCCATTAGACTCCTCTCCCTGGTGCGACTCACACCATCATCCGCGGTGGCCCAGTGGATTCACTACCTCCTGTCTTTACAAGTAACAATGCACTTACATGACAAGAATCTGCAGAACTAAGCATATGCTAAATAGCTGCATGTCAAAGTTATGTATGAGAGCCAAGATGATTGTCTGCAAAATGATGATGCTTTAGTGAATGGGGAGATATGGAATCTGAAAGTCAAAAGTTTAAAACATTGTTACCCTTTTGCTAGATACTGAAAGTCACAATGGGAATATATTGCAACACAACAAACATACCGTATGTACTCGAGTATAAGCCGAGTTTTTCAGCACAAAAAATGTGCTGAAAAACCCAAACCCTCGGCTTTATATCGGTCACTGTCGGCGCTTGGGTGCTGCGATGGTCCGTACACCGGCAGGAACACTTCTGCTACATGCGACTCCTCCGGGAGCACATATAACTGAATGCCGAGTACAGCCGACAGCATCCGGGCGCTGCCATGGCCGGGGCACTGTCAGCGATCCCTTCCCCTGTATGTGACTCCTTCGGAGCGCATACAGGAGAAGAGATACCACTGCGGAGCAGAGAGCGAGCACTCCCTGCTCCGCAGTGGATCGGGCGGGCTGCAAACTCGCGGCTGTCCGGAGTTTCCTGCACAGGCAGCATGTGTCATCACGCTGCATGTGCGGCCTGATGACATCACGTGCCCTGTGCCGAGAAGACGGAGCGGAGTGCTCGGGAGGCGGAGCGGTGGTGGATCGAGGTAAGTGTTTGATTTTTGTTTTAAAACCCTGCCTATAACCTGCTTAGGGGGATATACAACTGCCTATAGCCTGTATATGAGGACCTATACCCTGCCTATGGGGACATATAGCTGTCTATACCAGCCTATAACCTGCTTAGGGGGACCTATAACTGCATATAGCCTGTCTGAGGAACTATACCTGCCTAGAACTGCCGATACCGGCCTAATCTGCCTATTGGACCTATACCTGCCTATACCCTGTCTATGAGGAACTATACCTGCCTAGAACTGCCTATAACCTGCCTAGGGGACTTATACCTGCCTATACCCTGTCTATGAGGAACTATACCTGCCTAGAACTCCCTATACCTGCCTATAACCTGCCTAGGGGACCTATACCTGCCTATACCCTGTCTATGAGGAACTATACCTGCCTAGAACTCCCTATACCTTTCCTATAACTGCCTAGGGGACCTATACCTGCCCATACCTGTCTATGAGGACTATACCCGCCTAGAACTGCCTATACCCTGACTATGAGGACCTATACCTGCCTTTACCCTGCCTATGAGAACCTATACCTGCCTATAACCTGGCTATGGGGGCAATTACCTGCCTATCACCTGCCTATGGGGACATTAGCTGCCTATACCAGCCTTAACCTGCCCATGGGGGTTTATTAAACTACCTATACCAGCCTATATTGCCTATGGGGGTCATTTAAACTTCCATACCCGCCTATGGGGGACATTTAAACTGCCTATACCTGCCTATATCTGCCTATTGGGGGGGCATTAAACTGCCTATGTCATTTTATTGGTATCCATTTTTATTTTTGAAATTACCAGTAGCCGCTGCATTTTCCACCCTAGGCTTATACTCGGGTCGGCTTATACTCGAGTATATACGGTATTTAACAATCGTACAGAATAGACATTAATAGACAATGAAAAGGTTAACTATGTGGGTCGTCTTGTTCAGGTTGTTTAGGGTACTGGAGAAAAACCTCAGAAGAAATGGTAGTAAATAAATAGGTGAATAAGCAGGTAGCACTGAAAAAATAGGGAAAAAAATTAAAGGTAGAATAGATGAATATAAGAATGACTAGGTCTGACCGAATACATAGGGAAAAAGTGTCAGCGCATGTACGAGTGAAATAATTGTGCAGTAAAAAAG
>JAODAL010078308.1:0-12960 GCA_025379985.1 Phyllomedusa bahiana
CCCCCAAAACCCCCCCCAAAAGCTCATGATTTTTTCCCCAAGGGTTTCCCGCCCCTTTTGGGCCCCCCCCACTTTTTCCCCAAATGGGTCGCAGTGGTCAGATTTTCTTTTCCAAATACCCCCGACCCTTTTTGGAAAAAAGCGATTTCCAAATTTTTTTATCTGAGGGGAAAAAAAAGGGGCCTGCAACAGGAATTTTCATTGCCCCTTTCGACAGGGGTATTAAGCCTTACAGGGGAAGAGTAAAGAAAACTTTTTTTTGAAAAACCTGGTGTTTGCTCCCAATTACCATCTGCCCTCCCCAAACCCCCTTTTAACTTCAAGCCCATGGTTACGTGATTTTTTGGGTTTTCTGGGAAGATCTGGACACAGGGGGCGCCGGAATAAAAAATTCTATTTTCCCGGGGTTTTTTTCCCCCCAAACAAATTAATGCGAAAAAGTATCCCTCTTTCATTGGTGGCTATCTTTTTTGGCATTTTTTGGGGGGATTTCCCCCCTCACCCAATCAAGTTGGCAGAGCCCATAGAGCCCTTCACCAAAAATGGGGGGGCCCCCTCCAACTCCCGTGGGGGATTTTCAAACTTTTTTTGTTGGCAATTTTGTTTCCCCAAGGAGAAACATTATAGGAAAGCCGGGGGGCCCCATGGGGGGCCCCCCAAATGGGAAAATAGGGGGGAAAGATTCCATTATTTCAGGATTTTTGTCGTGGGTCAATCTACAGAAAAAACGCCCCAAACCCTACTTTCCACTCTAAAGAGCCCCAAATCCCCCATAGATTAGCTTCCCTTTCGTCCTCATTGCTCAAGGACGGCCCCTGTGGCACCCCAAAAAAAAACCCTGGGAAAAATGCAAAAAATTCTGTTATGCCTGCAGTTTTTTGGTTCCAAAACTTTTAAAGGGGGCTTGGTTTTTCTTTTCTACCCCCCCCTTCGCCCCCCCTGGCAACGTCACCACAAAAAAGGGCGACCCCCCGCTGGGGGGGGGCCCTGGTGGGCGCGGGCCCCCCCGCCCCCTACCCCCTCCGCTACACTGATCGGGGGTTTCTTGAGTTTTTTTCTAATTGCCTTTCTCTCCCTAAACTAGGCTTTTAGCTAAAAGTTTATTCCTTCGATTGGGTTTTTAAAAATTTTTTTATGTTTGTTTTTTAATTACAAATCGGGCGGGTTGGTTAAAAGGGAGCCCGCTTTTCCTCCACACATTTAGGTCTAACCGGTTATTGGTTTTTTAAACTTTTTGGGTTCCGCATTTCCCCCCTGTTCCCTCCGGCGCTCGAGCCCCATCTTTTTTTTTTTTTCTTTTCATGTTTTTTCATTTCTTTTTTGGATTTTTGAGAATTTGCCTCGTGTAAAAAATTCTTTTTTTCCCTTTGGGAACTATGTCCCCTCTGTGGGAGGGGGGATTTTTTTTCTTTAAAAGGAGGATAAGGGTTTCCTTGGTGGATTATTTTTGGGCCCTTCTTTTCCCTATTTCCCCCCTTTTTTTTTTCATAAGGGGTTTTTTCTTGGACCCCATTCCTCCTTTCCTTTTCCCCCCTCCCCCCAGAGAATTCTATTGAACGCTGCGTTTCAGTTTTTTCTGGGGTTTTTCGAACTTTTGGGTTTTAAATTTAATTTTTGGGTTTTTTTAGCGGGATTTTTTGTTAAGTTTTTCCCCTGTCTTGGTTTTCCCTTTTCGGTTCCCCATGTGGTTTTCCCCTTTTCCTCGTGCTTTTTTGGGTTTTAAACTGCGTTCCCATTAATGCGAAAGGGAAAAATTTTCAGATGGGGAAGCCCCTTTTCTTTATTGGTGAAACTATGTCGCTTTCTTTAAAGGGAAGGCCCTTTTTTAAAACCTTTTGTGGTTTTTTTAAATTTGTTTAAAAAGAAGCCTTTCTGTGGCCTTTTCTGTTCCAGTGGTCAAAAAAAAGGCCGGAGTTGCGGTCCTCATTTCGCAAAACCTCCCCCTTTTCGGTCCCAGCTCAGGGCGGGACCCTCTGGGGTTGCTATATTATCCTCCGGGGGAACCCGGGTATGGGACCTGCTGACATTGGGCATTTTTTTAGTTTCCAAACCCCTTTCTAAAAACACGATTTCTCTCCCCGAGTCCTTGCCTAAACTGTCCAAAAACTCCCCCAGAAGCTTTTTTTCCCTGGGGGGGAAAACTTCAATTAGTGTTCTCCCCGACGTGGTTTGGGGTTTTTCCCTGCAGGGTAGACCCCCCCCCGGGAGCCTGCTGCAAGGTCCACAGAGTTAGGGAAAAGGGAATTCGGGAAAAAGGGTTTCTTTTTGGGTTTCTGGGAGGTTTAAACCACCCCCTTTACGCCCGGTCCTTCAATTTCTTTTTCCCTTTCCCCGCACCAGACGCATTCCGTCGGGGACGCTTTTTAGGGCCCAATTGTCCCGGGTTTTGGAAATGATGTCTGATTCGCAAAATTGGGGCCCCAATATCGTGGTAAAAACCACGCCCCAGTCATTCCCAATTGGGCAATTTAAAACGCTCCTTTGCTGAAATGACCCATTTGCGAGAGGAGTTTCTTGGCCCCCTCATTTATTTCTTTGACTTGAATGGGGGTTTGGGTTTCGGCCCCTTTTTCCAGGGCTTTGGCAGGCTCCAAAGCAGTTCTCAGGGGAAAACATTTTTTCTTATGGGGGCTAGGCTAAAGAGGGGGCCGGGAGAAAGCAAAGTTTGCATCCCCTTTCTTCAGCCCTTACAAAACCTAATGTTCCCCGGGGCCAATTTTTCGCACCCCTACATTCTATCTTAAAAGTCAGATCCCTAATTATGGATTTTGCTTTGCAAAAAATTTTGGGAGCAATTTGGGCTATTTTTATTCAAAGCAGAAATTTTATGAGTTCGGAAAAAAAAGCTCACCTCCCCCATTTTTTTGGCCCAGGAAATTGAAGGACAGGCGGGTCAAATTTACCCTCAGGTTTTGGGAAAGGGGCCCGGGACGGCTTTTCTGACTTAAAACCCCCAAAATTATGGACAGGTCTTTTTCGTCAATTTTTTTCAAACCCCCTGTATTTCCCCTTTTCCCCCAAGGATCCTCGGCCCCGGGTTTGCAGCTTGAACGTAGGATTGGTGCCTATCTGGGAGTCCTTTTCCCTTTTTCCGAGATTACTGGGGAGGCGGCCGATGCCCTTGTTACTAATTGGGGCTGGACGAGCTGCTAGGAGTTTTTTAAAAGATCTCCCCCTAATGGTTAAAGCCCCCGACCCAGGGGGTTTTTCCATACTCATATTTTTAAAAACATACCCCAAAGGGTTTTGGGTTTCCTCGCTTGCCCCAAATTTTTTAATGTTTCGGGATGGCTTGAAATCCCGGAGGAATGTTCATTCCTATCTCACTTTTTTCCCTAAGCGGGGAATTTTTCCTCAAAAATGTGAAAAGTCCCAGATGTTTGCCTCTCCTAAAACTTGCAAAAAACATTTTTCTAAGCTTTTAGCCAATCGTTTAAAATTTTGGTTTCCCCAAACAACTGGGCCCAAATAAGGATCGGTGGGTTTTTTTCCCCGTGCCGGAAAAGGTGGAGAAAAAACCCCGGTTGACCCAATTGATTTTAATTGGGGGTTTCGAAAAATTTTAAAAAAACAATGAAGTTTCTCTCTTCCAGTCTTGATGAAAAAAAGGGCCATTACCGCCCCCAGGGGCCCCTTTTCCCGGTTTGAAAAAATTAGGTCCTTTTTTATCACGGGGTAATTTTTTGCGGGCCCATCGGGGGGGGTTTTTTTTTCTCTATTCCTTCCTTTAAAAGCCTCCAAAAATTTTCCGCATGGGGCCCAACTTCTCCCCTTTTTGGGGTTTAACTTTTTGGAAAACGTCAAGGTTATCTCCTTTCCCCTTTACTCTTTTTTCCCATGGGCCCCTTGCTTCTAAAATTCTTTCTCATTCGTCCATTTCAGGTTTCATGTCAGGGATAGAGAGTTTTTAAAAACTCCCTTTTTGCGGAAAGACGTCCCTTTCTGCAAACTGACCCCCGCCCCTCTCTCTCCCAGCTGTCACATTCTTTTGGCAGACCCTTTTGGCGGCTTTTGGGCTTTAAGGTAAACATGTCTAAAACGGAGGGCCCCCCCCCATTAATTTTTTTCAGCTGGGACCTTTCTGGTCCAGTTCTTTTTTAAGTTTCAGATGGCAAAAGTGTTTCCCTAAAAAACCCAGGTTTTCAAAATTTATCCAGATTAAAAATTTCCCTTTATGGGGTAATTTCCCTTCCCCCTTTCAAGAGTTTTTTTCCTTCTTTTTTAAGTTTGGGAAATCCCTGACCTTATCCCTTCTTGGGCGTTTAGCTTCGTCCCAAAACTTTACTTTTTTGTAAAAATTATTGTTTTTTTTTTGAGAAACCCCCCAGTCCCCCCCAATAAAGGCTTGGGAAAACCCTGCCCAAACCCACAATTTTTTAAAATTTTTATGGGTCATGGTCGTACCTATTTGCCAAAAAAGGGGTGATGGCGGGGCAATATTTGGGGGGGGGGGGGGGGGGTTTGGCTCCTCCAAAAAATTCTGAAATTTTTACGGGCCCTCCCGTTTTCGCATTATCCCTGCGTGGTTTTACATTTTCAGCATTTTTTAAAAGGATGGAAAATTTTGGGAAATTGTAGATGGCTTGTTCCACCAAATATGTTCCCCTGGCCTGCTAGGAATTTTAGGTTTCTTGGGTTTTCTAAGGGCCCAAAGGCATTTACTTAAACCAAACTGGAAAAAAATTGTTGGGATAGATTTCCCCCTGGCCTCTTTGGGCCCTCCCCGAGTCCTTTTTCCTTTACCCTCTTTTTTGCTTTGGGCCCGTACATCAAGGGGCCCCTTTTTTTGAAACCAAAGGGGAACAAAAAAACCTATTTCGTTTTTGTTTTTTATAGCCCACTTTCGGGACCCGGGGAAATTATTTTCCCTTCGCAGAGCTTTTTTTATTCGTAGGGCGGCAAATTCTTCCTTTCTCCCAAAAAAATTAAAAAACCTTTATGCAGGGGGTCCACGGGGGGGGGGTTTTTGCTTCCATCCACTTCCCTTTTGGGGGGTTGTGCTTTTTGGGGGTTTTGGGCCCCGAGGGATTTATCTAAAATATTTATGCCTTTCTTTAAAGTTCCCCCCACAAGATTCGGAAATTTTAATTTTCGGTATATGCATAAGTGGGGGGGCTTTTCTGGGCCGAAGCTCCCCTTTTGTACTTGGCCCGGGGCATTTTGGGATAGAGGGCTACTTCCTGCTTGCAAATACTAACAAGGAGAATCAATACAAAAAACCTAATGATTGTAACCCCACCCCCGAGTTGCTCCATAAATTTAAAACCTGTGTCTCAAATTTCCTGTTGGAGGGGGTGGCGCCCATTCCCCGGTTCCTTAACTTTTTTTTTTTGGGGGCTGTCCGGGTATAAAAATTGTTTTGGGTAAGGTCCGCGGGTCCTATGGGGGGTCTTTAATCAGAGAAAACTCAATGGATTTCCCCCTTTTTTTTCTTTTGAATGTTTTCCCTTTGACTGGTTCCCCCCAAAAAGCTTCTAAAAAAAATTCTTCATTTTCCTTACGTTTCCCCCAATGTTTTGATCTCTGTTTTTCTGGAAGGCACCAATCCCCCATCTTCTACATGAAATTGGGTACACGGATATGTGAAGTGCAATTGGGGTGGAACGGCTCAAATCTTATTGCAAAGATAAACCAGATTTTTTTGATGCGGTATGAGGCCTTTGGGTTTTATTGGGAGGGGAAATTTAGGCATAGGTTATCGTCCTGCATTGATATTGCCCCCCCCCCCCTTTTTAATTTCCTTGTGTTGTGTTAGGTTTTGTTTTTCCCCCCCTTTTGTTTGTCTTGTCTGGGCTATCGCATTTTCTCCCTGCAGTTGGTTATATAGTTAAAATTTTCTTTTTATTTTTATTTCAGGGCTCTGTTTCATTTTTTTAAAAACGAGGCTTTTGATTTTTGTTCTGTTTTTAACCCTTTTAAAACCCGAAACTTGGTGTATGCAAAATTTATAAACCCTTTTTTTTCTTTTCCCTTTTACCCAATTCTTTTTTGAGATAAAATATTAATAAAAAAAAAAAGTTTAAAAAAAAAAAACTTTCCCTGTTGTTTTTGGGGTTTCCCTTTTGGTTTTAAGTTCCATTTGGGTTTTCATTTTGAACAAAATGGGGTTTAAAGCAGGGGAAAAAGGATTCAAAACCACCACGGTTTTATACTTTTAATAAGTGTTCGAAACGTTCCCCTGCTGTCCTTCCCCAACGGGGCTTTGGGATGAAAAGGCTGAAACGCCTCGCCAAAAAACCTCCCATAAACCCCTTTCCCATCAAAAACTGCAAGAAGGGGAGGGGGGTTTTGGCCCCCCTTTTTCATTGCCAAGTAGCTGCTGCTGTCCTAAAAAGTTTGTCCCGCTGTTTTTGTGGCGTGAGCCAGCCCCTTACTAGTTTTTTCTGGCTGGGGACCCCAAAAGGGACAGAGGCGGGTTTAGGACAGGGGGAGGGCCCCCCGGGGGCCTGTTCCTGGGGCAATGCCCAATTTTAAAAGTTGTTCTGACGAACCCACCGACTGTTGGCTAGGGTTGTCAGTTTTAAAAATGGGATGGGAAATTTATGAACCCCACTAAACCCAATTTTTAAAAACCAAATTTCAACCAATAAACCAATCAAGAAAAACCCCTTGGGGGTTTCTGATCAACACCGGCCCCAAATGACACCGGCATTTGGCCTCCCGAGGGCCCCCCCGCTGCAAAATTCCTTTTTCTGTGCTGTGAACCCGTGGGCCCGCTCCAGGTTTTTTGTGGCCCCAAAAACGGGTTCAAACCACTAAGCGGCAGTTGTTTGGGCCCCACTGAGTGGCCCCCGCTGGACGTCCCCCTTTCTGTGCGCCAACCCGGGCCTGCTCCAGGAATGGGTTTTTGCCAAAAATGCCCCCTCGCAGGTCAGGCCTTTCCCCCTCTCTATCTGACATTTTGTTTGTTCAAAAATGTACAGACTCTTGTTTGATGAAGATTTTCTGTTTTATGATAAATACAACCCTGTATTTTGGGTCCAAAAGAAACCCCCTAACAAGCTTGGGTAACCCTTTGATTTTAAAAAAGGTTCCACAAAAGCCAGGGAAAAATTTTCTTGTTTTGTTGTTAAAAACACTGGTTTTTTATGTTATAAAAAGCAAAAAAGGCTCAATTAACCCTTTTGGGTATTCTGTTAAAATTTTTTGCTAAAAGGAAAAAAAAATTTTTTTTGGCTTTTTAAAAACCTGTTTTTTTTAAAAGGGCTACAAAAACAGAAACACGCTAATTAAACCCCTTTGGGTAAAAATTGCGCAAAAGAAATGGGGCTGCCAAAAAATTTTAAAAAGGGATGGGGCGGGGTTAAAAAGACTGTTTTTTTACTGGGTATAAACAGAAGAAACACACTTAATTTTCCTTCGGATATAAATTTGCTACAGAAAAATTTTTTTTGGCGGTTTTTAAAAAAAACTGTTTCTTTTTTCTTACTTTTAAAAAACCCCAAACCGCTTAAAATAAAACCCTTGGAATTAATTTTCGCAAAAAAAAAGAGCGCCAAAAAATTAAAATTTGGTTTTGTGGTGTGTTTTAAAATGTTTGTGTATTTTAAATGACCCAAAAAAGCAGAAACATGCTTAACTAACCTTTGGATATAAATTATGCTATAGGTTGAAAAACACAGTTTCTTTTACTGATGTGGGGGTTAGCATCATGAACAGGTAGGCAGCAGGGGCTTCAACAGACCGAGACAGTGACACAAAAGTAAAAGGTCAAGTCCAGGCGCTGCCTGGGTTTATTTGCAGGAAAAACAAAACAAGTTCAGGCCAAAAACACAAACAAAATGCCTGCTCGGCTGAGCTCTACCTAAACAGAGCGATCCTCTCTGTCTTGCACTATTAGATGGTCCCAGCATGGTTTTCCTCTTAGCAGCAGAGGTCCACAGGAAGACAAACACAAGCCTGCAGGCACAGGCTTTATAGTCCTAATAACAGCCTCACCTGGTGCGTGGGAGTGGCCACCCACCCGGCTCTTTGACCACTCCAGAAAAGCCGACCCAGACAAAGCAGACTGGAGCTGCTATACTAACACTGTGTCAGTAACATAGTGTTACTGACACCTAAACTGTCGGCCTTCCTTCACCGAGCCCAGGCCTCTCGATGACACGCATCGGTCCATAGGCTTCCTAAAGCCACATATGACAGTACCCTAGAGGAAAAATATCTTCCCTTGCGACATTGCCTGTCACCTTCTCACATACCCTCCCGCTCTGTTCGAGCCTGTGGGGTCGGACACATTTGGCCACCATACAGTGTGTTCGGGAAAGAGCATCAGCATTACCCTGTAGCTTCCCTGCTCTGTGCTCCACTGTAAATTAGACATTTTGCAAGGTAAGGAACCACCTTGTGACCCTTGCGTTCCTTTCCTTCGCTTGACACATCCAAGTTAACGGAGAGTGATCCGTGATCAATCGGAAGTGTCGGCCCAACAAATAATATTTAAGGGACTCAAGGGCCCATTTAATGGCCAAGCACTCCCGCTCAACAATGCTGTAGTTTTTCTCAGCAGGGGTGAGCTTCCTACTTAGGTAGGTGATAGGATGTTCCTCTCCGTCTATCTCCTGGGAAAGCACTGCACCCAGTCCCACATCTGACACATCTGTCTGCACAATGAACTCCTTTTTAGAGTTAGGAGTTATCAGTACTGGCGTGTCACAGAGAGCCAGCTTTAACACCTTGAATGCCCTCTCTGCCTCTGAGTTCCAAGTGACCATGACGGACTTACTGTGCCGTGTCAGATCCGTTAGAGGTACTGCTATACTAGCGAAGTTCTGAACAAATCTCCGGTAATAACCCACAATACCTAGAAAGGCCCTCATCTGCCTTTTTGTTGTGGGCTGTGGCCATTCCTGAATAGCTTGAACTTTGTTGATTTGGGGTTTTATAATGCCTCTGCCGATTACATACCCCAAGTACTGGGCTTCCTCCAAACCCAAGGCGCACTTCTTAGGATTCGCTGTTAGCCCCGCTGCTCTCAGGGAATTAAGCACAGCCTGAACCTTGGGTAGGTGGCTGTCCCAGTCCTCACTAAATATAATGATGTTGTCCAAGTATGCTGATGCATACCGACGATGGGGCTCGAGGATAATATCCATTAACCTCTGAAAGGTTGCCGGAGCCCCATGCAAGCCAAAAGTTAAGCAGTTATACTGGTATAGGCCATCCGGTGTGGCAAAGGCTGTCTTTTCTTTGGCTCGATCAGTGAGGGGAACTTGCCAGTAGCCCTTAGTTAGGTCTAGGGTGGAGAAGTACCTGGCATGACCTAGCCTCTCTATTAACTCATCTACCCTTGGCATCGGGTAGGCGTCAAATTTTCACACTTCGTTAAGCTTCCGAAAGTCATTGCAGAAGCGTATAGAGCCATCGGGTTTTGGTATCAGCACATTTGGGCTGGACCACTCGCTTCTGGACTCTTCAATAACCCCGAGATCCAACATTTTCTGGACTTCCTCGGCTATAGCTCATCTGCGAACTTCTGGGACCCGGTACGGTTTCAACTGAACTTTTATCCCTGGATCCGTTACAATGTCATGTTTGATGACATTAGTACGCCCTGTCAGTTCTGAAAATATATCAGAATTGCGTTGCACAAACTCTCTGTTTCTGGGACTTGGACATAGATTCTGACACACACACCTCGGGAACGACACTACAGGGGGTGCTAACCGCAGCCAGGGTCTCCCGATCTTTCCATGGCTTAATTAGGTTTATGTGGTACAGTTGTTCGTGCTTATGTCTACCGGGCTGGGATACTTTATAACTTACCTCTCCCACCTTTTCGATTATTTCAAAAAGCCCTTGCCATTTCGCAAGGAACCTACTTTCTAGCTTGGGCACCAACACTAATACCCGATCCCCGGGGTTGAAGTTCCTCACCTTGGCGGACCCTGCTTTGGGCTTCTTGTGCCTGCTTTAGATGTTCCCTCACAATGGGCATAACCGCAGCAATTCGTTCCTGCATTAGGGAGATGTGCTCAATAACACTTCTGTAAGGGGTGGACTCGTGCTCCAAAGTCTCCTTGGCTATATCCAGGAGGCCCCGTGGACATCTACCATAGACCAACTCAAATGGAGAAAATCCTGTTGAAGACTGTGGGACTTCACGCACAGAAAACATTAGATATGGCAGCAGACAGTCCCAGTCCTTCTCATCCTTACTGACCACTCTATCAAGCATAGTTTTTAGTGTCTTGTTGAACCTCTCAACAAGGCCATCTGTCTGTGGGTGGTATACCGACGTACACAAGTGCTTGATGCTAAATAGTTTACACATCTCCTTCATGACTTTCGACATAAAGGGAGTTACTTGGTCTGTAAGGATTTCCTTCGGTATACCAGTACGGGAAAACATCTGAAATAGTTCCTTTGCTATACCTTTGGACGAGGTATTTCGCAAAGGAACTGCCTCTGGGTAACGCCACGTAGTCTAACACCACCAAAATGAATTGATGATCCCTGGCGGACTTTACTAGGGGACCGACCAGATCCATGGCCACCTTTTCAAATGGGATCTCTATGATAGGTAACGGTACCAGGGGACTACAGTAATGCGGCATTGGAGCTGTTAGCTGACACTCTGGGCAGGACTCACACTACCGTTTCACCTCAATGTGGATCCTTGGCCAAAAAAACCTTTGCAGGATGCGCTCCTTGGTTTTTTCAGTTCCTAAGTGACCCCCTAGCATGTGTTTGTGTGCGAGGTCCAAGACCATTCTATGATATTGCTGGGGTACCACCAGCTATTCCACAAAAACTCCGGCCGCCCGCCGGGGGGACCTTGTTGAATTTGATATTGCTAGTTTTGGTTTAACTGCCTCCAATGTGGGGAAACTCTGTTTCAGCCCTGGGTATTGGGGCTCCCCATCTCAACCTTTAACTTTTTCTTCTGGCATCACTAGGTGGATCTCTAAGTTGGTGCTGGTTCCGAATTATCATCTGGAGACTCAGGTCCGGCAATAGCAGCCTCTCTTCTGGTCTTCAGTTCTCACCTGCGAGCACTTTCTAGGGGAAAGTTGTTCACCACTCTCTGGGGTCACCCCTACTGCCTGAACTGAAGGCTTCTGAGGTCCAAGGGCTCAGGGTAAATCCGTGAGGCCACAGCATTATTAAGTTCAAACCTTGGGTTACAGGATGGTGTCATAAGTCCCAGGAATTGGGGGAGTCTCTTTCCAGGATCGCGGTGTGCATTAGGGACCGTACCACCCCCACTTCGTGGGAGGCGATCCAACAAGGAGTCTCTAGTTTCGCTACAGCGATAGTGTACTCCTTGGTGTCCCCGTGGACGTATAGCACCCCAATTATGCGTCCAGTGAGGGATGTGGGGTCAATCAAGCTGGCATGCACCAGGGTGACCAGGCTCCGGAGTCCAACAGAGCAGTTACGGGGTAGCCGTTGACCTTAATGCTACACAGGTGCTGACCAGTCTCTGAGGCAGTCTCTGCAGAACACACGGGTCGTGCAAACAGTGACCTCTGCCTAGCTGAGTCACACTCCATGGGCTCTGCGGTGAGGGGACAGTTTGCGGCTATATGTCCAGGTCCATGACATCGCCAACATAGTATGCGGCCCCGGTCTCCCTGAGACTCTGCCCTGGCCTGGGCTGTCCATCTCGGAGATCTCCTTTCCTCCATTGGGCTCCCCTCAGTGCTACCACCCTTTGGGACATTTATCACCCCCCTGGGATATGGGACAGTCTTACCGGAGACTCCGGAAGATTTTCTGTTCTCGGGGTTGGAGCGTCCAGGAGGTACATCCTGTAGTAAGTCCTCCATAGCCTTGTACCTCTCAACGACGTTTACGAGGTGCTTGGCATCCTTGAGGTCACCTTATCCAACCCAGCGCTGAATCTCAGGATAAACTTGTCGAGGACCACCTTTTCTACCATCTGGGCTGGCGTAGATTCCTCTGGCTGTAGCCATTTTTTCACAACGTGGACCAGGTCGTACATCTGGGAGCGCGCTGGCAGCTGGTCAGAATAAGTCCCGTTATGCACCAGACGGGCCCGCACCATGGTGGTCACCCCCAAGCGGGCTAGGATTTCGCTCTTTAACTTAGCGTAGTCCTGAGCATCCTGCTCGCCGAGGTCAAAGTACGCTTTCTGGGGCTCCCCAGATAGTAAGGGTGCCACTACCTTGGCCCACTGAGCGCCTGATAACTTCTCCCGCTCCGCTACCCTCTCAAAGACTCGGAGATAGGCCTCAACATCGTCGGTGAGCGTCATTTTTTGCATGGACCTCCGCACGGGTGGCGGAAATCGAACTTGGCGCCCTCTGTACACTTTGCAAGACAGCCAGGACCTGCTCTTGGAGCTGCATGTTGATATGCTGTTGCTCCTGAACAGCGAAACGGTTTGCCTCTATCAGCAGGGCATTGGTCTCCGCCTGGGCTCTCATAGCCTTGTTGTTCACCTTTTGTTGGTTTGCCATCATTAGTTGGAGGCTGCTGTTAGCCTGGATCAGCTGCTTCAGAAGTTCGTCCATCTTAGTCGTCTCTGCTTGCTGCGCTGCTGCAGCTTTAACCCAGGACATAGGTTCACAGCACTTTCCGGACACTTTTCGGGTCTGTTGCCCGTAGCAACGGGTTTTGGGGTGACTGCAGCCAAAAGTCCTTTAAACACGTGTATGTCCCTTTAAGTCTGTTTGCCCACATCCGAAGCACCAAAATGTGGGGGTTAGCATCAGAACAGGTAGGGGAGCAGGGGGGTTCAACAGACCGAGACAGTGACACAAAAGTAAAAGTTCAAGTCCAGGCGCTGCCTGGGTTTATTTGCAGGAAAAACAAAACACAAGGCCTTAAGGTTCAGGCCAAAAACACAAACACAATGCCTGTTCGGCTGAGCTCTACCTAAACAGAGCGATCCTCTCTGTCTTGAACTATTAGACAGTCCCAGCGTAGTTTTCCTCTTAGCAGCAGAGGGCCCCAAAGGAAAACAAAACAAGCTGCAGGCAAGGCTTTTAGGCCTAA